>VZUI01058055.1:0-100888 GCA_013401135.1 Cettia cetti
TCCCCCCCGCGCCGCCGCCCCGCCCGACGCGCCCGCCCCGCTCCCGACACAGCCCGGCCGCCGCCCCTGCGCCGTCAGGCACCGCCGCCATCATGGTGAAGATCACCAAGGTAAGGGCGTCGGGACGCAGCCAACGGATGGGCAGCGGCTGGATCCCGTCGTGACGGGGCGGGGGGGTGCGGATGGCGGCGTGGCGGGGAGGGAGCCGGTTCTCTTTCTCCGGTGCGCTCTCGGGCCGCGCGGTGGCTTCAGGCCTGCTTTCCCTCGCCGTGAAGATGGCGGCGAGGGGAGGGGCCGCAGGCCCGGAGGGGTTTCAAGCCCTCCGCGTCCCGCTCCGCTCCGTGTGCCGGCAGCGGGCGGGGGCGCGGCCCCACGGCCGGCGATGCCATGGGCTCGGAGCGGCGGGCGCGGGGCAGCGCAGGCGCCTTGGACCGGCCGGGAGGGAGGAGACGCGGCCGGGGGGTGGCACCGGGACCGGCCCCTCCCGTGGGGACCCCCCCGGGAGCGGGACGCTCGGCGCTCGCACCCCCGCGCGATGTTCGCCCCGCGGACGCGCTCCTCGCCGTGGGATTCCCCGTGCGCGCCCCGGGAATGTCCCCGCAGCGGCCTCTCCCCGGGAATCCCCGCTGCCGGGGGCTCTCCCCGCTGGACAGCCGCCCCCGCGGGGCCGGGGAGCCCCGGAGGGGTCCGTGCATCCCCCGGGGGGGTCCCACGGAGCACAGCCAGCGGTTTTCCCCAGCGTCCCCTGCGGGAGCGCAGCCGCATCCCCCCCGCTTTGTCGCGGGGGCACCGCACTAGAACCCCCCCTTGTCCCCGCTGCAGGGACAGCCGCGCCCCCAGGGATGCCACCGCAGGAGCTGCCTCCCGTGCTGGCGGGGAAGGCGGACGGGGAGCACCGCGGCCGAACGCTGAAGGGCAGCGGGGCGGGGGGGCGCGGGCGCTGCTGTCACCCCTTCCCCTGGGCGCGGCTGCGGGCCGGACCTGGCGTTGCGCGTCCCCTCCGTCGCCCAAGGCAGCCACCGCCTCCTCTGGGCTCCGGGGGTGTCCCGGGGGGACGGTCCCCGCCACCCCTCCCCGCTGGCCGGACAGGGCGCTCGCTGCCCCGGTGCGCGGCTGGAGAAGGTGACACATCCCCGAGTGGCGCAGGCACCGCCCGCCCTTCCCCGCCGCGCTCGCCCGCTCTGCTTTGAAACGCGTTCGTTCCGGCAGAATCAGCCCCGATTTCTGCGGCGTTCGGAGGGGAGGGGAGGCGAGAGGCGGCTGCAGCGAGGGCAGGGCTGGCCTGGGTGAATCCGGGTTTCTGGTGAGCTGAACTTGACGTCTCCCGTGTACTCCTGAGGACAGGATAAGCCAAGGATATCTAAATCCTTTCAAGGATTCTAATTTGAAGGATGGATTAAAACACTGGCTCTGAATCACAGCGCCATAAGCAGCCCCTAATAAGAGCTTCAAACCAAGGCAGCTGGAAAAGTCTGAGTTTTGCTCTGTGCCAAGCAGCAAGGTAATTTTTGGAAGGTCTTTTCCTTCCTGGTTCAGGATCCTGATTTGCTTTCCTACTTCCTCTGCTTCTGCTTGAAAACAGCAGCAGATTTATTCCTCAGTAAATTGTTCCACAAAAATTTGGTGTCCTCCACAAACTGTTAATTGTATCAGGAATCACCTACAATGAAGGAAATTTCTGAGGGTGAAGGCCTACCTGGCTCCTGGCTGGGAACCTCCTAAAGCCATTCTGGACTTTCATTTTCCCAAGACCATCCCAGGAGACATCTCCCGTCTCTTTTCTGCAGCCTCAGGCCATAAAAATACTGAATAAAAGGAATATTTTCTGTCTCCACAGCAAGCTCTGCTCAGCCTGCACCAGAGGCTCCTGGCAGGCATTATCCTTCCCAGCTGTCCCTTCAGGTATTCAGAGCTGACAGCACGGGGAGCTCTTTTAGGCCACAGGTTAAAATATTTTTGGGGGAAAAGAAAGCCCCAAGTAATTAAAATTGGCAGGGAAATTCTTGTTTCGTTTGGATTCCAGAAGTGCCCTCTGCAGCTGCTGCGCTGCAGCAGTTTCAGCATGACAGGGGCTAGTAAAACCCCTTTTTTCTGTTTGCCAAGAAATAAAGCCCTTTTTGTTGAAGCCAAACCTGTTCCAGGTCAAATGCTCAGCTGGTGCGAGTCAGTGCAGCTCCCCTGAACCCCAGGAGGGGCAGCAGGGACCGTGCCGGGCTCCTGCCCCGTTCCCAGGGGAGTGCCACCGAATTCCGGCTGCGTTGGAAACAACATCCATTAGAAAACCCGGGGAATCCCAGAGAATAATTCACAGGAGGAAAGCTTTTAAGCGATGGAACAGTTCCACCTCTGCACAGCAAACAGTTGGGTTGGACCTTCAGGATGTTGGTCTTTATAATTAAAACGCACGGGGAGCTCTGGTGCCAAATTCCAGCAGGGAAAGGTTTCCTGGGCGGGGGAGGCTGCTGGGCACCCTTGGCGTGTTCCTGCAGGAAAGTCAGGCTGAGCAGCCCTGCTGCTGCTGCTGCTGCTGCTGCTGCTGCTGCTGCTGCCCGTGCTGCCCTTGCAGGGACGGACGTGGGACGTGTCCCCCTGCCTGCCTTTGGGTGCTGCTCCCTGGGATGGGGCTGTGGGACGGGTGTGGGATGGGATGGGGCTGTGGGATGGGATGGGGCTGTGGGATGGGGCTGTGGGACGGGGGTCACAGCCCATCAATCATGCTGGGGACAGGCAGGGGGTGGCTGAGGCCCAGCTTGGCTGACCCTTCCCAGAAGAATCTCCTGATCCCATCTCCCACTCCCGGACCCCGGCAGGCTCTATCTCTGTTCCACACACTGCCCTGGCTGAGAATCAGGGAATTACAGCTCCTCATCAACCCCAAGGTCAAAAAACAGGCGGGAGACCAGGGCAGGATGACTGCCCCCAGCAAAGGGCCGGGCTCTGTGTGATTCCCGAGGGTGGAGGGAGGGGCTCCCGGCCCATCCTGTCTCTCTGGAGCATGAACAGCAGGGAAGGGTTGGGAATGTCTTCCCAGGGCAGCTCCAAGCCCTCACAGCCACCAGCACCCCCCCTGCAGCACATTAAGAGTGGGAATAATTCCTAAATAAGTAACAGGATGAAAGGCGAAGCTTCTTCTTGTTCCTCATCTGACACAGTGACACAGAGGAACCATAAAAACACCAAGTCCTTCAAGCATTTTTTAAAAAGAAAAATATAAAATTTTCTGGCCAAATGCTCAATTTTCTGGCCAAACTTGCAGAGGCTCAGGCACCCGGAGCTGGCGGGGTGGACGTGCAGTGCTGGAGCACAGAGGTGGGGCACAGAGAGCTCCCAGGGCAGGAAATCCCAGGGCTCCGTGGCTCCAGGCTGCGAATTCCCTGTGGTGGGAGGTGGCTTTGCTTCAGCAGCTGCACCTTCACCGTGTCCCTCAAACGCTGGGAGTGGGAGCAGCGCCACCCAACCTGCAGGGACAAAAGCAAAAGATTTAGGCCAGATGTGGTCCTAAAAACAGGGCCAAAATCCAATTTCTTGGGGTTTGTCTTTTAAGACAACCCTGCAGTCCATTCAGAGCCTCGGGAAAAGAATGCAGAGGAGGAAAGTCACGAGGGGTGATGAGCAGTGGACTCTGGGTTTTGCAGAGATTTTCATACAGAAAGAGAAAGCATCGGCTTCCCCACGGCAGTGAGCAGCAGGCAGGGCCGGGCAGCGCCGGGAAAGGGCTGGAACGAGGGGAGGAAACGACGGAGAAGTTCACGGCCACAACTCCAAGAAAGAGAAATTCTGCTGCTGTCAGACCATGGGGCAAACTTGGGGCAGTTAAAACCCCCGTGAGGCAGCCCAGGAGCGAGCGCCGCTGTGCTGGGAGTCCCAGCCAGACCCCGCGGCGCATTCCCGGCCGGATCCCCCCCGGGGCGCCTCGGGGCGCTCGCACTCACCGCTCGATGATGCTGTTGTTGAACTGCAGATCACAGGCCACCGACCTCATCTGCTCCAGCAGCTCCTGCATCCTGCAGGGACACAGCCAGCCCTAAATCCTGCATCCTGCAGGGGCACAGCCAGCCCTAAATCCTGCACCCTGCAGGGGCACAGCCAGCCCTAAATCCTGCAGGGGCACCCCCAGCCCTCACTCCTGCACGGCTCAGTCCATGCTTCCCACGGGAGCAGCTCCTGCTGAAGGGCTGGGATGTCCCCCAGGACACCGAGCAGGGATCACACCCAGCAGGGTCGCAGTTTCCCAGCCCTGCAGACGCAGAGCCCTCACCCCGTTCCCGAGGATGAGCAGCGGGGGGCTCTGCTCCTCCCGGAGGAGCTGGGCTGTCCCCAGAGCGCCAAGGACTCACCGCAGGGCCATCCCCTGGCTCAGGGGGGCGGGGGAAGGCTCAGGACGAGCCGGGGCCAAATTCCCTTTCTCCACCTGGAGAAGCCTGTCCAGAGCCTGTGGAGATGGAGAGCCGGGCAGTGCCCACACCGGGGGTGTCCGTGGGGCTGACCCCGGGCACACACCCGCGCCAGCCACCCCGCACTGCCCCGGGACAAACCAAACAAAGCAGCCCAGGCTCCAGCACGGCCACCAGGAGGCTGTGCCCCAGCTCATGCTGGAGCTGTAGCAGCATCTCCCTCCTGTTGTAATTCCCGTTTATTGGGGAATAATTCCCGTTTATTGGGCACAGATCCCCCGTGCCAGGCAATCCTTGGGACCAGCAGTGCCTTTGCCAAAGGCTTCCCCTGCTCACAGAGTGGCACAAAACAACACTCCCAGCTTGGATCACCCACAAAAAAACACAGCAAGGGTTTAGAAACACTCCAGGGCTCCCCTGACGGAGCCGGGTGCCCCTGGAGCCTGGAGAGGGGAGCGGGAGGAGGCTGTGGAGCCCTGGCACCTACGCCCTGCAGGCAGTCCTGGCACTCCATCATCTCCACGCTGCAGCTGCTGATGCGGTTGCTGAGCCTCTTCAGGTGCTTCTTGATCTCACAAACTTTCCTGGAAAGAGAAAATGAGGACAAAACTCCCGCTCAGCCCTTGGCATCCTTGATTTCTTTAGTGTTTTAATTGCAGGCTGCTTTCTGCAGAGCTGTCTGGACCCCAAATCCTGAAGGAGTGCAAATGAGTCACAGCAGCATAATGACAGCTGCAGCTCCAACAGGCCAGGTTATCCAAACTGCTCTAAGAGCTAATTAATTTGGGAAAGTTGCTTGCAAATGAGGCAGCTCAGGCCCATCACTTCCTCCAGCACAGGCTGGGCCTCTTGTCCCTTGGAGGACTGAGCACCTACCCAAAAAAAGGCTCCTCACACCCAGCAGGCACATCAGGAGTTGTATTAAAAAAAATAAAAATGTTTGGTTTGGCTTTAAAAAAAACAAAGGAAGGAATATTTCAGGTGAATGATCCACCTCAAGTCCCCAGAAAAACAACCACCACCCCACAAAGCCTGGCAGGAAACAAAACAGGACAAATTAAAATTGAAGTAACAAGAAATTAAAAATATCCAGCTGTGACTCATGGTGCTTTCTCCATAAGAAAACAGGTAAAAAAATAGCCCAGGAAAACGTGGAGAAGGTTTTGCCCTCGCTGTGAGCAGAGGCAAAGCCCTGCTTTAGTGCAGACAGGCCTCCTGCTCTGCATGGACTTTGTGGGGCTCCACATCCAGGGGGGACTCCCAATCCAAGACAAAATTCCCGTTGAAACTGAGGGAGATTTCATTGCCTGTGGTGGGACAGGGTGATGAGGGACACAGTTCTTGTCCTCGGAGTGAAACCTGCTTTTTGGTGGGGGTTGGCAGCATGGAAATGCCTCGTGGGACAAGCTGGAGCTGGGAATGGGAGAAGGATGGGAAAAGACTGGGAAAAAAACTGGGGTAGGGCAGGGAAAAGGCAAAGAGGAGGCAGGGAGAGCACAGGGACAGGGCAGACCCTGCCCTCAGCTCCTGGAGAAGTTCTGAGCATCCGAATCAAACTTCCACCTTGAAAATCCCCTCCACTTGTAAATCCAGCCCAGGGCTGCTCCCCATCAGAAACGGGACCGGGTCAAAAATGGGTTCAGTTTTAAGGTACTCCAGAAACTCCTCCTCCCCCGCCCACCCCGGCAGCCCAGGGGAGGCTGCTCCTCTCCAAAAGCAACCTTGCCATGAAAATCCAATTTTTGCAGCATCCTCTCCCCTCCTGCCTCCCCCTCGCTGCTGCCACGGGCAGGGACTGCTCTCAATCACGGCGCGGTAATTTGCTCTTTGCATTATTCCCCAAGCACCGTTTAACAGGAATCACTCCCCTAAGTAGATCGCTCTGTCTCAATGGCAATTGTGATAAAATAACCTCCCCCCACGCCAGAAACAGCTGCTCGAACTCCAGCTGCAAATTCGGGCTTTTTAAAATGTAAACTTAAAATAGCAGGGCAGATCTGTGGGACAGGAGCCAGGAGTGTGAGTTCCAGGGGGCTCACAGAGCTGTCTGAGGCTTTGCCACCCCTTTGCAGACCCTCAGCTTTTCCCAAAATCCCCATTCCCATCCCCACGCCCCAGCACAGAGCGCCTGGAAGCTCCGATCCTCGGAGGGGAATCACAAATCCCTGTCCCAAATGCCAGCGCAGGGCTGTACCTCATCCTGCTGCTGTGCAGGGCCAGGGCCTCCTGGTACTGCTGGACACAGTCGTTCTGGAAAATGGACAGAACCTTCCTGGCCAGGCTCCCCAAATTCAGCCTAAACCCGGGAAAAAGAGAGAGAAGAGCACGATCTCCTTAAATGTGTGAAAAGGAACATCACCCGAGGCCTAAAGCTGCCTCCTGAATGGAGAAAGAGGGGCTGGATGCTCTGAAACGGATCACAGAGCAAACAAACCCTGGGATGGGGAGGGAGGGTTTGGGGGTACAGCCCCTGCCACCGCCCCCAGGGCGCTGCTGAGGAGCCTCTGCCTTGGAATTTACGGCAAATGCTCAAGGTTAGACTGAGCATTGAGTGAGACACAAAGGAGTCTGAAATTTCACCCTCCCGGCTGCACACTGAAGTGGGAATTTTATTTCTTGCCTGTGATAAATTCCCGTGGTTTCGGTGGAAACTGAAAGGAGGATTCTTAAAGGTACAAAACCCATCAGGCACTTCCCTGCCACTGGAAGTTAAGCAGACAGGGAAGCAGGGACACTTCCTAAGCATCTCCGTGAATCAATGGCTTCAGAGCAAGTGCAGCGCCAGCAGCAGCCGGGGATGAGCCTATCCCCCCCTCCAGCACAGGGAGGCGGCCCCAAAACCGCTCCCTGTCCCCACCTCTGCGGAGCTCCTCCCACCGCTTCACCTGGAAGAGTTCACGGCTTGAAACCTTCACTGAGAGAGGTCGTGCGAGGAGGAACCAGCACAGGAAGCACCCCCAGCTGCCCCCAGGCAGCACAGGGACAATTTCCATCCCTTTGGGCCCAGACAGAACCACCGAACAGGGCAGGTCCTGGCAGGGGAGAGGGGCGGGACTCACTTGTCCAGCTTGTGGATTTGTTCCTCGTTGTAGCCCAGCCCTGGGGAGGACAGACGTGGTCAGCACGCATTTCCTGCTCACAGCCCAATAAATTTCACAACACACAGAGGCTGCTGACGGGGATTTTCCTGGCTCGGCCCCGGGGCCACTGTCAGGACACAGAAACAGAGGCTCCACAAGGTCCCTTCCAGCCCAAACCATGGAATAACTGCTAATCCCAGCACACCAGGATCATCCATTTTCCCACCGGGACCGAGCAGGGGCATTCCTGCACTCACGCAGACACGTCCTGGCCTTCTTGAACTGCCTGTAGATCACCTGCATCTTCTCCAGGCAGCACTCCATCTGCTGGATGCTGCAAGGGCACAGGGGAGGAGGCGTCAGGGCCCTCGGGAGGGGGCGAGGCTGGGGTGAAATCATCATTTTGGAGTGAAATTATCACTGTGGGGTGGAATGTGAGCCTGCTGTGCGTCGGGGGCACTGCTGCCCGTGTCTGTGTGCAGGGACATCACCCCAGGGGCTGCGCCTGGCAGGGGAACTGCTCCACCAGCTGGTGGATATCAGCTGATTCCGGGCATTTTCCTTATTCCTGATCATCCAGGCACCTTGGAGAGCCCCGTATCACATCGGCCACGGCCCAGAGCCTGCACAGCTCACTTACAGCCGAGTGGCACCAGGGATCCCACCACAAACCTTTTGTCTTCGTGCACCTGCTGCCTGTCCTTCACCAGCTCGGCCAAAATCCCATCCAGTGCCCCCTGGAAGTCAAAGATGCTGTGGGAGCACTGGGAGAGCTCCTCGTCCACCTGCAGAGGAGGGGGAGAGGGTGGGACCGGCTGCTGCAAGAGCCGTGGGGGCTCCCGGGGCGGGGGGTGCTCCTCACCCTCTGCAGCCTTGTCTTCACCACGTCCACCCCAGCTGGGCCCCTGCTGCCTGCGGGAACGGCCTCGTACCTGCGGGAGGACAGAGGAGGAACATTCCTGAGGGAGGGAACGATCCCGAGCCACTGGGACAAAGGACCCTCCTGGTGCCGGGCCCAGGGATCTGAGCCACGAGATGCAAAGTGCTGAGCTGGTAAAAACTCGCCCCGTTGTGTCCAATTTGTTCCAAAATTGTTGGTTTGACACCCACTGGCTTCAGGCCAGCTGGGATGCTGTCTGTGCCCTGCAGCTGGCACGGCACACTGCCTAACTCAGCAGAAATGCTCCGATGCAGAGGGCTGGAAGGGCTGGGAGAGCCAGAGCATCCAGCTGCAGCATCGCTGCTCTTGGCACTCCAGCCACGAGTGCTGCACTCAATGGGAACCACGTGTGCCTCTTTCATTTTATGTTTTCTTTCAGATGAAATGGAAATTAAGAGACTTTGCTAAATGGCAAAGAACGAAAGAACAGCCACCCAGAGGAAAAGAATTTTCCACTACAACAACAACAACAAAAAAAAAGCAGCAGAAAAGCAAAATATCCAGGGGTTTCATGAGATAAAATGGGTTCAGCTTGTCCCAGGGCAGCTGGGTGGGAAGGGGGATGTGGGGAAAGGGAACCCTGAGGGCAGCCCAGGGTGTGTCCATAATTTAGTGGAGACTCCTGGAAGGAAATGGGACCCCTCCCCATGGGTGGTGGGATGTTGGATTGCTGGGAATGCAGCCTGGCTCTCCAGGGCTGTTTGCAGGGAATGGGGTTGGTGTTCGGGGCCAGACCCCCATGGGGTCCTGCAGCTGCTGCTATCCTGCTCTTTATTTTATCCCAACTCAATTTTCCTTTCCCTGGAGCTGGCAGCAGCCCTGGCTCCTTCCTGCTCAAGGGCTGTAACAGCCAGAAAAGGCCAGAGCAGGAGCCAGGGTCAGGACTAACTCTGGGCTCCTGTGAAACCAAGGGCTGATCATTGGGAACTGAAGCACAGAGGGACAAACAGCCAGGGTGGCTCATTTCCTACAGTGCAAAAGCCTCCTGCCTCCCAGGTATCAGCTGATTCCCGGCATTCTCCTTATTCCTCATTATCCAGGCACCTCTGAGAGCCCCTTATCTCATCAGCCACAGCCCAGAGCCTGCACAGCTCACTTACAGCACGTGTGCCTTCCCCTCGGTGAGCTGCAGGCAGGCGAGCACGGAGTGAGCCCCTCTCCTCTGCTCCAAAATCCTGGAGCACTCCGTTCTCAGGTTCCCGCTGCAAGAGAGGAAACAGCCCCTCCAGCACGAGCTCCTGCAGCCCCAGCCCCACCCCTGGAACAGGGAGAGGATGGAGCTGGTGGCTGCCCTCAGCCTGCTCCAGTGGGGGCTGGATGAACCTAAAATCGGCTGTGGCTGATGGTTTCAGGGCCTCCCTCCCTCTGCGCACTGTCCTGCCCCAAAAGGAATGGGTGGGGCAGGGGAATTCATCAGGGAATCATGGAAGGGTTTGGGGTGGAAGGGACCTTGAAGCTCATCTCATTCCAACCCTCTGTCCTGGGCAGGAACAATTCCAGTAGATACACACAGTGATGATGATAACATTAGTAATATTTATATTATTAATAAATAAATAATATTAACAAATTAATATCTATACATTATAAATATTATAAAATATAATATAAATTCAATATAAATATTAATATTAACGATAATAATAATGTTGTTGTAATAATTCTGCTCTTTTCTTCAGCCTCTCCTAAACTGAAAAAAGTGACCCAAAAGAAACAAAAGAGGACAGGAGCATCCTCAGAACACCGAGGAGATTTTCCTCCAGGTGCAGCCCCATGGGACACACTGCCCCTCCTGCCCCGCTCCCTCCAAGTCCCGCAGGACCCTGCCCCACCATCCCACAGGAGGCTGGAAATCCCCCCCGCGAACCCCAAGGCCCCGGGCGGGGCAGGGCCGTGCCCCCGCGGTGCCTCTGTCACTCACATCACCCAGTGCAGGCCCCTGGCCAGCAGCTCCCGCTCCCTCCGCAGCGCCTGCGCCACACGCAGGGTCTGGTGAGCAGCACCCACGGCACTCTGCAGGCACAGGGCACTGCCAGGCACTGCCAGGCACAGGGCACTGCCAGGCACAGGGCACTGCCAGGCACAGGGCACTGCCAGGACCTTGCCAGGCACTGCCAGGCACAGGGCACTGCCAGGACCTTGCCAGGCACAGGGCACTGCCAGCACGGCTCCCCTGGCACTCACACCCACCTTGGCTGCACTGCAGTCGGCCACCACATCCACCCTGGGCACGAGCTTTGGGAACTCCAGTGCCGCTGGAAAGACAGGCAGGGTCGGGCTGTTCTGCCCCCAGCTGTGGCTGTGGGCACCTCCCACCCACCAGATCAACCCTGTGGCCACTCAGGATTTCAGCCTCGTTGTTGGGGGCTCAGTGCAGGTGTTGGGGGCTCAGTGCAGCCCTCCAGGTGCTTTGGGAGCGTGGATGAGGCAGGAATTCCCTGCAAAGCCCAGTGTGGCCCTGGAGCAGCAGCACATGGCAGGGGAAAAGTGACCCTGAAATCCCCTAATCCTGCTCCACCTCCTGCCCTGCTCCAGGGACTGGGAGCTGGCACTGGGAGCTGGCATCAGGATTGGGGTTTGGCACTGGGAAGCAGTACTCCTGCTGCTGGAACTGGGGTCACTACTGGGAATGGGGATTGGAACAACCTGGCAGTGGGAAGAGCAACCAGCTTGGTGAACTGGGCATCCCACTGGGAACGGGGATCCAGGACAAACACTGCCCAGGCACCAAGATCTGGGATCATGCAGGGGATGGGCCCATCACTCAGCTGGGAAATGGGAAATGTCTCAGGATAACAGCTGGAGCAAATCCCTCTTCCAGCAGCCACTCTCCTGCCGGGACACGTCTGCACCACCCACACTCACGGTCTCTGTACCGGACCCCCACCACGTCCTCGGGCTGCTCTGAGGTGCTCAGCAAAGTCAGGGGGCTGCTCTCCGTGGTTCTGCAGAAATTACGAGCTTGTAGATTGGGATCCAGCTCATACAGGTGTCCTTCAAAAAAATACTCTTGATGGTGAGGGGCTATATTTGTCTGTTTGAAGACGGCATCTAAAAACTTTGTGGTACTGAAATGGAGAAAGAAGTGAAAGGATGGGGATAAGCAGTGAGGTGAGCACACAGATTTCCATACCTTTAGCAGTCTGCTACCCTCAAAATACCAAAATATTGATATTTTTCTCTTAGTAAAATATCAGACAGGGTCAGCAGAGCCCCCTGGACACCTCCCTGTCTGCCCTCATCTCCGTTACTGCACTCCCAGCAAAGGCTGATTGGAGCCTGGTGTGTTTTACCCTGGCTTGGGAGCAGTGCAAAGGGAACGCTGCTCCCCCCAGGTTCCCCTGTTAAAGTGAGGGGCTGAGGCTTCTGAGCTCCAGTCCCAAATTTTCCTGCAGCACAGCCTTACGTGTTGTAGGAGTGGACGTAGATGCGATGGGAGGACGCCTGCTGCAGGGAGAACACGTCCACCACCATCCTGTGCAAAATGTCGTTGGTTCCTGCAAAAAACTGGTCGAATCCCCAGCATTTCTCCTGATCCACCTCCAGGATATTCGCCAAGATGGGGATCAGCTGGTCCTTCAGCCCCCTGCAGCAGCAAGGGAAGAAGAGAGGCTTGCAGGGACTGGTGAAACCCCGAGTCGCAAACACCCCCTGCCCTGCACCCCCTCCTCCTGTGTGGAAAGCAGAGATCTGGTCTGAAAGCTGTGACACCTGAGGATGAAAGTTTCTCTGCCCTGCTGACCCCCCAGACTGTGTGAGGACACGGAGCTGCAGCCCAGCAAGGGATGCTCACGCAGAGAGGCGGCAGGTGAGGGGCAGCTCATAGCTCCACTCGATGTTCCCGTTCTCCTGCCTCTGGATCCCTGCAATGGCCCCAGGAGGCTTCTCCGTGGTGATTTTGTACCTGTGGGAAGGGAATTGTTTGCTGCTGACTTGAGCCAAGTGAGCTTTGTTTGGGGTGGAGGGAAAGGGCAGAGCGTGGATGTGCTGGAAAATGCATGATTCACTGAGGGAAAATGAAGTGCCCAGAGGGAAAATACTGCAAGGAACAGTCAAAAGCCTCCAAGTGAGCACTAACCCTGCCTACCCTTCCAGCTGTTTAGCCAGGAGATCATGGGAATGCATTTTATAGAATCCTACAATTATCTGGGTTGGAAAGGACCTTGGAGATCATCTGGTTCCAACCCCCTGCTGTGGGCAGGGATGCCACCCGTGCTCACTGCCCCATCCAAGCATCCCCTTTGGAGGGACGGGAAACGGGACACGGATTCTTCCCCACACTGCACACGCAGGCCCCGGCCAGGGCTTTGAGGCCGTTTGGGGTTAAAGCAGCAGTGAGGCCCCACTGCCACAGCCCCAGCTCCCCACCCACAGCTGGGCACGGCACCTACATGATCTCCTTGTTCCTGCGGGGTCCCCCGAAGGGCACGAAGGGGAGGCTGCCGGTGGCAGCGTGGTAGAAGGTGACACCGATGCTCCAGAGGTCCACGGTGACCCCGAACGCCTTCTGCTGCGGCTTGCGCAGCACGGCTCGCTCGTACACGTCAGGGTGCTGCGGGGAGGCACCGGGACACGGAGAAAAACATCCCCCAGAACAGCTCTGGGTGCCCCCAAACCCATCCCCCAGAACAGCTCTGGGTGCCCCCAAACCCATCCCCCAGAACAGCTCTGGGTGCCCCCAAACCCATCCCCTGTAACCCTGCCACAAAGCACTGAGCCCCTCCCCTTCCAAAAATTTGGATCAGCTCTCCAGGTCACCCAGGTGTGGGATTGAGGGACAGGGCTCAGCCTCCCCCAGGACTCCCAGGGCCACCACCCCGGGACGTGCCCCTCTCACCAGGTACTCCTCTGTCCCATAGACAGACACAAACTTCTCGTCATCCTCCAGCTCTCGGGCGGCCCCGAAATCCGTCAGTTTGTAGATGCTCTGCCCGTCCTCCCCCACCAGGCGCATGATGTTGCCGGGTTTGATGTCCCTGTGCACGACGCCGTTCTCTCGGAGGTGATTCATCCCTGCCACTGGGCACACGGGGGGAGGCAGAATTCCTGTGTGGGGCTGGGCCACTGGGCTCCAGGGGGCTCAGTTTGAATTTAGGAAGGAGAAATCAATTTTGATTTCTGATTTTCTGTCAAAGACTGGGACCGCCAGCATGAGCTTTACACGTTTGCATTACAATTGCTTTGGATAACCAAGACTAGCAAATAAAATTGGTAAAGAAAAAAAAAGTTTATTTTTAATCAAGAGGGTTTTGGATTGGTTTGTTGCTTTGGTTGCTTTTTTTTTTTTCCTGCTAAAAAGCTGTGAGCTCACCTTCACATATTTCATTAAAATACTTGTTTATTCCAGTGGTGTGTTCTGGTTTTGCTAGTTATATAAATAAATGCATAACCACTTAAAATTCCTGAAATGAAGAGGGATAAATCCCACGGTGGTTGCACTTAGGTGTGTCCAGCGTGGCTGGGGGGGGTGGAGAGCATCAGGGCACAGCAGGGCACAGCCAGCTGCCACAGCAGCTTCCCAGAGCAAGGAGAAACCCTCCAGGGAGCAAGGAGAAACCCTCCAGGGGTCAAGGAGAAACCCTCCAGGGGGCAAGGAGAAACCCTCCAGGGAGCAAGGAGAAACCCTCCAGGGGGCAAGGAGAAACCCTCCAGGGGGCAAGGAGAAACCCTCCAGGGGGCAAGGAGAAACCCTCCAGGCAGAGCTCCCCCCACCCTGCTCGGCTCCCGAGCCCTCGCTCCTGCCCGGGGGCTGCCTGCCGCGGGGCCCGGCTCTCAGCCCCCGGAGCTGGCGGGGCTGGGGGTCCCGGCCCCCACTCACCCACGCACTGCAGCACGATCAGGAACTCGGGCTCGGCCAGCCCAAAGGCGTTGGCCGGCTCCTCCAGCACGCTCAGCAGGCTGCCGCTGGAGCAATACTCCATCACCAGCACCTTCTGCTTGCTGCTGCCCTGCGGTGGGGATGCCGGGGGGCTCAGCGCAGCAGCTGGCCTGTCCCCCCCCAGCCAGGCTGCTCCACGTCCCCTCCCTTGGCTGGCCAGCCCGAGGGTTTCCCAGAGGGGTTCCCACTCACTGTCTCCTCCACGGCAAATAATTTGACAATGTTTTTGTGGTTCAGCTTCCGCAGCATCTCGAACTCTCTCATCTGGACCTCCTGGGGTCGCAGGTAGCTGGCATTGTTAAAGACCTTCACAGCAACCAGCTCCCCCGATTTCTGGGAAAAGAGGGAAAAAGAGGGAAAGGAAACACGAGGTGATGCCATTCACGTGCAGAGCAGCTCCGGGAGCTCCGTCACGGCTCCCACGCCCCACTCGGGATGTAAATGATGCCACGTCTGCTCCGCTGCACAAACAAACCGCTGCTTTCACCTCCCTGCTCTTCCTGTCCCGGCACCCACGCTTGCGTGCCGCTCTGTTTATTCGGCCCCACAAAAAGTTCCCGTCCGGAGCCGAGGCTGGCAGCTCCCCGAGGGACGGGGATGATGTTCCCAGCGCGCTCTCGCAGCCGCCGCTCCTGCAGTTTGCTCAACAAACTTAAAAGGCTGCTGAGGAGGAGAGCGCGCTCCAAGCCTGGCAAGTGTTTGCATGAAGTATGCAAATGGCCAAGGATGGGGTTTTCAAAACCTCTGGGCATTCCCCGGAAAACAGCTTCTTCCCCCTGCGCCGCTCGGGAACGCGGCGAGCGGGACCCGGCCGTGAGCGCCCCAAAAGCCGCCCTCGACCCGCAGAGCAGGGGAAGGAGCCCCATGGAAAATGAAAATAAAACCCAAAGCAGCGCCTGAGCCGCTCCCCAGGCAGGGATCCCCCGGCAGGGCGAGCGGGCTGGAGCTCGGGCATCCCGGGGGGGCCGCAGGGATGGGAGGCACCGGGGCTCCGGAGGTTTGGGGTTCCTGCCCCCCCAGTTGCCCCCGCTCACCTTGTTGCGGGCTTTGTAGACAGAGGCCGTGGCCCCCTGGCCCAGGAGGTCCTCGGTGCTCCACAGGTAGCTGGGGGTGCTCTGCATGTCCAGCGGGAAGCGCGGGGCTCAGCGCGGGGGCCGCTGCACACCCAGCCCCAGCCTTCACCCCCCGTGCCCGGCAGCGCTCCGGGAAAGGCCGGCCAAGGCCGCTCCCCTGGGCAGCCTCCCCGGCAGCACCGGGGCCGAGGCTGAGCATGGACCGAGCCCTCAGCGCTGCCAGAACCCGCCCGGCCGGGTCCTGCCGGGGCCGGCTGCAAACCCTGCGCGATGCCGGAGCCGGGGCGCGGAGCGAGAGGCGCCTCCCCGGGCCGGGAACTGAAACCCGCGATTGCAAAACCCGCCCGGCGAGCGGCGGCCGCGCTGCAGGAGGAAATGCTCCGCTTCCTGCTCGAGAAAAAACTTGCCAGCCGTGCGGCCATCCCCGCGCACGCCGGGCCCCCAGCCGCGGTGGCTCCGGGGCTGAGCTCGGGCTGCCTTCGGGGCCGGCGCTGGGGGAGCAGAGCCGGCTCAGGACAGTGTGCGGGGTCGGGGCCCGGCTCTGGTTGCCTGTGCCGGCACAGGGGCAGTGCTGATCTCCGGCACGGACACGGCAGCACCCGGCAAGGCTGGCGCTGAGCTGTCGGGGCTCCCTGTCGGGGATGTGGGACGCAGGGTGAGGTGTAGGACACGGTGGAATGTGGGATGCAGGATGCTGGGTGGGATGCAGGGTGTAGAGCAGGATGTGGGACGCAGGACAGGGTGGGATGCAGGATGCTGGGTGGAATATGTGATGTGGGACAGGGTGGGATGCAGGATGTGGGATGCAGGGCAGGATGTGGGATTCATGGCACTGCTGCCTGCACGGGGCAGAGTGGGGCTGCTCCTGTCCCTGCGCCCTCTGGCTTCACTGGGACCAGCTCAGCATCAGGGTCCCATTGTCAGGAATCATTCCTGGCTGGCATGGATGTTCTAAAGGCTCCATCCTCACCAAGAAAGCCTCCAGAGGTCTGAGAGTTCATCAGCGTGTGGGGCATCCAAACATGCACACCACTTCCCCAGCCTGCACACGAACTCCACCCCTCATTAGTTCCGTAATTCCTGCTGAGCTGCATTTTCCCAGCCTGGTGACTGCGCCTGGAGAAGCCTCCGAGAGCTGAGGGCACAGCCTGGCCCTTTCCCCGAGGCTGTCCAGGATGCCCGGGGCTGGGAAGGGGTGGCAGAGTCTCGGCAGCTGCGGGAGTGCAGTGACATCGCTTTAACCACACGAAACCTGAAATCACTTTGATTGAAGTCACTTTGCTGCAGCTCAGCTGACAGGAAGAGAAGGGGCCGGGTTGACTTCTTGATATTGTGTCTAGTTTTATTTTCTATGCAAGTGGTGGCTGTGTCCTTAAAACAGGACCATCAGTCTGTCCCCACGGTGCTGGCCCAGCCCGTGGCCCGAGTGCAGGGAGCTCGCCCTCAGCACCTGCCTGGCTTCTTTCAGCCCCCTTTTCCACTCTTCTGCCATCCTTTGAGAATTCCCAGCTCGTTTCCCCTCCCTGGCTGCCCCATCAGCAGATTTTTCCTCCCAGCTGACTCCCCAGTCCCATTTGAATCCCAGGACTGGATGCATTCGCAGGGGATAAACCCTGGCGTGGTGGGAGAGAGCATCTGGTACAGGCTGGGAGAGAGAAAAACCCGGCCTTGAAAGAAATTTGTGACAAGAACTAATTGTTCCAGCTGGTGGCAGCAAAGCCCGAAGAATAAAGGACAAGCAGGGAGCTCTGAGTGCAGCAGGGACCTCGTTCTGGGGGTCAGAGAACCCGAGAATCCCACGAGCCCAGTGGTGTCCCCACGGTGTCCCTGACACACCTGTGACATGCCCGTGAGAGCTGAACCCTCCCAGCACTCACCAGGGTGTTTCTTTGTTAAAAACCACCATCATGGGGTTTGTGAGGGAGGCTCGGACCCCCCTGTGGTTTGATGAGGGTTTAAGAGATAATCACAGCGTCTTCTGCTGGACAGTGACCAAGGGAAAATCAAAAATCCTTTGTTATCTGTGCCACCCCATTGCTCTCTGACTCCTAGTTCATGTTTTAAAAACCAAAAGCCACCCCCAGTGTGCCCAGCTGGCTCTAGGGTGGTACCACAGAGGCTGCTGTGATTTTGGAGTAAAAGCATCCTGGATTTCCAGCTGTTCCCTACAAGAATGTGGGACAGTGAGCACAGGGATGCTCACCCCAGGGACAGGGGGGACAGAATGCCTCAGGTAAACATCAAACTCCACTGAAAGTAATTCCTTTGAGTCTTTAAGAAAAGGAAGCCAAAATGACACAGCCCTGCCATGTTCCCCCCCCCCCCACAGTCTGAAAAAGGCCTGTGGATAGGGGAAAGCTGGTAATGATAATAATTATGATCCAATCCATAATCTCAGTCTTAAATCCTCTTTCCTGAGACAGTTGGGGGTCCATCCTCTGCAGAAAAATGATGAAGATTAAGCACTTTTAAATCAGGTCACTGCCAGGGAAGGGTATGCCCCAGGAATCCTGTGGTGGGTGCGTGCGAGCCCCGGGTGGGGGAACATGGGGCTGGAATCAGGAACCAGTGGGGTCACAGAAACAACGGTTTGGGTTGGAAGAGACCTTTAAAGCCTCATCACTCCATGTCAGGGACACCTTCCACTATCTCAGGGTGTTCCAGCCTGGTCTGGGACACTGCCAGGGATCCAGGGGCAGCCACAGCTGCTCTGGGCACCTGTACCAGGGCATACCCAGCCTCACAGGGGAGAATTCTTTCCCAATATCCCATCTAAACCTTCTCTTCTCCAGTTTCAGGCCATTCCCTTGTCCCATCACCACATCCTTGGTGTCCCCCTTCTCTCTGTGGCACCACGCTGCTCCTGCCCGGCTGCCACCGTGTGTCCCCGTGCCCAGGATGGCACCGTGCCCTCCTGGCTCCTGCAGATCCTTCCCCACCCGCTCCCCAGCACCTCCAGCAACATTCCCGAGCATTCCAGAAGCACCCCCAGGCCTTGCTCTCCCTCTCTCCCACTCAAACCCAGGACATCACACACTGGCACCCTCAGGTCAGTGTTTCCACCATACCCAAAACATTTATTTCTCCAAAACTATTGCTAATGACAATGGATACATTTTCTTGCCTCAGTATGGATTTAACACTTCCAACACATCGACTCCTAATACTGTACAATACTGTACCAAAAGGGAGGGGAAAAAACCCAAAAAAAACCAAAAACCAAAGGCTGTACCTCCATATTGTACAGAGTTCTATGTACAAAGTACAATTTTACACAGTTTAATATATACACCATATATATATTGGTGTAGAAGACATGAAACAGTGGAAACTTGTTTTATCAAGAACATTCCATCCCACCATGAAAACAACTGCTGTTGACAACCCCAGGTTCAGACAGAAAACCACAATTCCTACACTTTGCAACCCGGTCTTCCTGCCTTCCAGCAGGACCACGACATCGCTGCGACCTCGGAAATCAGAGGTGGATTTCAGCAATTGCCCTGTTTGAGCTACATCGAGCTGGGCTTTCGGGGAAGCTGCTGCTCACAAGTATTGCTCCAGCAGTTTGGCACACTCACGAGTCCAACCCCTCAGGCCTGGGTTGTTCTTCACATCTCAGGGCTGTGCCTGGAGGAAAGGCTGGTGAAGTCCACTTCAGGAGGAAGGTTACTACAGTGCCTTGGGAAGGACGAGCCCCCCCAGATTCCCACTGCAAACTGCTGAGTATTTACCCTGTGTGAAGCTGGCAGATCAAGTACTAGCACGGCAGGAAGCTGCCTTCCCTCTCCACCTTCGCCTCTTTGGCCCATCGTTGAAAAACGCTTTCATCCCAAACTACGTTAGAGGAAGCACAAAATTTATCAGGAAAAAACCCAAACCAACAAAACCCTTACATTTTCCAGGCCTTGAACTGCTGTTTTGGCATCTCTAGAGCCACCCAAAGAGATGGTTTACTGCTAGAACCGAGCCTGGAAAAGCATTCACCTGCCTTCTGGCGGGCGGCTGGCGGAACCGCTTGTGCGTGACGCAGCCGGGGCCATCCCGGCCCCGCAGGCACCAGGCAGAGGGTCAAGTATTTCTATTTTTTTTCTTATTTTCAAGTACAAGGTTGTCACACAGACACAGAGACACGCAGAGAGCCGATGTGGAAAGAGCTCAAACCCCAAAGTTCAGTCCATGAAGCGCTTGGTGTTTCCCCAGAGCTGGCACCAGGAGCGTCCCTGGGGGAAGGACGTTCCCTCCTTTCCACCTCTTGTGCTAGCAGGCCACTAAAGGAACAGCTTTATGTCCCCAGCTGCATTTGTGGGGCATTAGCCAAGGCCAGATAAGCCCAAAAAAGGGCTGGTTGTTTTTATGAAAGCTAAAAATCTCAAAATAAATAAATCCCCATCTTGTTAAACTCAATTTTCTGTTCTGGACAGGGCCATAAGCCATGGAAATGCCCCAATGCTCCCATTTTCCTGTGGCTTTGAAGCAGTGTTTGAAGCAGTTCCCTACCCTTTGGCTCACAGGTGAGTTCAGTGTGCTTTGGGGCACATCCCTCTACACCCAGGGCTTGGTCCTGCCAAGTACAGGTGCCCCTCACCTGGCCACCACAGCAGTGCCACACCTGGGGGGACAGGGGCACCTCCTTCCCCTCCCACCTGTGCTCACTGATGTGCTGCACAAAGGGCCTGAGCTCAGCCTCTCATGGAATCCATCAGACTGTCTCAACGGGGATTTTTGGGGCATTTTTCCATCATTCCTGATTCCTCACTGAGAGCATCACCTCCTGGGAGTGTCCCCTCCACATGGATCCCACCAAGGGAGCATTCCAGCCTCCCCAGTCCACACCCCCGGGAAGGATCCGAAGTGCTGAGAACCGCAAATGTTGATTTTTGCAGAAGAACATCTCCCAAAAGCTCCATAAATCCCCAACCCTGCACCATGCTCCACTGAATTTGAGGTTTTTGACACAGAGAAGAAGACAAATAAGGCAGCAAACTCCACCTGCAATGAACTTCTGTCCCAGCATTGCTGGAGCTCTTCCGAGTGCGCTGGGTCAGCCCCGTACCGAGTGCAAGGTGGGGAACTACAACAGATGGGATTTCTTGCCAAGCTGAAGTGTTTTGATTCAGTAAATAAATTTATGAGAACTTGGTTATCTTAACCTACTTTTGTGCAAGAACAATCTTGCCTTAAAAAAGAAAAAAAAATAATTAAAAAGAAAAAAATCAACAAAAATTCCCAAAACCCAACACATGAGGTATTCAGCACAGGAAACCCAAAGACTCCTTTTGAACAGGTATCAAAGTACAGACATATACAACAACTTTTTTTTGTTCTGCTGTCACAGTGCACTCTAATTATTTACTCATTTTCATTGCAATAAAATACCCAGTACAGATAAAGTGAGAGGGTTTGATCGTGTCCCACTGCTTGGACATGAAGGACAAATTTACAATTCATAAACTTTGGACGACCTCAGAGAGGCAGAAATTAAGCAATGATTAAAGCACACTGCTCCATTCCCAACTAGGGAAATAACCCAGAAAAGGTCTGAGCTTCAGAAACCATTCAGATTGATCACCTAAAACTGTGTTTCATTTTAAAAGGTTTTTTTTTCCTTTCGATTATTTCAATCCAACACCTGATGAACAAGGTTCATACAAAGCACTATCGAACAGACAGACGAAATTCCAGTTATCAAACACTTCTTCTGTCTCTATATTTGACACAAACGTTACAGGAAAAGTCATGAAAAGAGGATTTCTGTGGAAGAGCTAAAATTTCTTCGGGATATGAAGATGTGGAGTGACATTGGTACCTCCCCAAGCAAGCCACTGTGTTGGACCTGTCCACTCCGTGCCGGCCTCTCCCGCTTCCGCAGGGAGAGAACATTTCCAGGTCCTCCTTCCCACCTTTCCGGCAGCAACTGCTGATAAAACACTCGTGGCAAACGTCCTCTCAGCCTTGTGTGTTCACGGAGTGAGGACAAGCTGAAAATCTCCTTTTTTCCATTATTTTGTGTGCGATTTTTCTGCCCGAGGAAGAGGAAGGACGAGCTTCAGCCTGTCCTATTGCTTGTGTCAATCACAGTGCACACCAGAATTCCAGTTGAGTTGCTCCATATCCAGGTGATCCTGCCAAGCACCTTGCCCTTGGCAGCAGGATTGTCCCAGAGCTGTGGATGCTAGAGAAGCACAGTAATAATTCAGATACAGACAGTTGCTGTTACAGTAACCTGAAGTCGTTTTTTATTTTTTTTTTCCATCTAATTCCACACTTCAGACCTTGAAGCTGGAAAAGAGCAGCTCCTCCAACGTGCTGTGCGTGGCTGAACACTTATTCTTAGGAATATTGAGTGCTAGGCATAAAAATATAAAAAAGAAAATAAGGCATTAAAATGAGGCTAGGTCAATTTACAGAGATCCTGCTCTTGACACAGATTAACTTCGGTCATTTGAGACCCCTCAAAAAAAAAAAAAAAAAAAAGAAAAGAAAAAAAAGAAAAAAACCCCAAAAATTCTTACTAAAAAGGAAATGCCAGAAAGTTCTGCCTGAGCAAAAATTTACAAGTTTAATAATTCTATTTATTTTTATTTTTTTTCCCCAAAAGAACAAGTGATTCCTTGGTGGTAGAAGTCCATCAGAACCTGAGAGCAGAGGTCGCTGGTGGCACCGGTGGCACCTCCCGGAGGGGCAGGGACACGCTCGTACCGTGGGGCTTCCCCAGGAAAGCCCAGGAGAGACGGGAAACGAGGAGTGTTCTCACCAAAACCTTCCCAGTGCTCCCCACTTCCTGCATGTCCCTAGGTCAGGGCCCAGAGGAAGCTGGCTTTTTGGAAAGTCATTAATTAGGGGTGGATTGCTTCTGTAGAGAGGGGCTTGTGCGTGTGGGGATGGACAGGGATGCAGAAGACCCCGTTCCATTTTTCCAAGTCACATCCTAAATGCATCAGAAAAGGACATTTCAGTAACTCTTCTTTGCTTCTTCTTTTTTTAAGTGCCAATTAAACTGACTTCGCAGTCACCAGGAACCCACAAACTGAAAGGAAACTCAGCTTAAATGGGTGAAAAAAAAGACTTTTCTTATCTTGTCCTGAATTCAATATTTGATGGAAGCCTAAGATGTGCAGCTTGTTTGAAATCCCAGAAAAGCTGAGGAACGAGGCGAGCTGAAGGTCAGCCAGTCTCCACTGCTAAGTGGCACATGCCTTTTAATTATTAAATTAAATAAACGTGGACACTACTGAGAATTCCCAGGGGAGTACAAAAGAGTCCGCGGATGCTGCTGGCTACGGATAAATACAAACAATCCCAAAGAATCCCTTCACAGGTCAGTCCTGCAAGGAGCAGGCGTGGCAGGGAGCACGGGGGCAGCACTCCAGGGCCACGTGCTGTCACAGCCCTGTCCCCAGCAGCGTTCCCTGCACTGCTCTATGAGAGCAGAGGTGCCCAGGGCAGCTCCCAGTGGCCGCAGCCACCGGGGCAGAGAGGGACAGGCAGGGAGCTTGAGAACTCCTGAGCGAAGTTTTTACAGTGCTTGGTGCTGGGACTGAGGCCAGGATCTGTCCTGAGGAACGGGCAAACCAGCAGAGTGTGTGTTGGGGATGGGCTCCCAGCAGAGGATGCTTGTTTTCAAAATTATCTCTTTTTTTTTTCTTTTACATTCAGTCTCCTGAGAGCAAACACCACATCAGAGCCCTTGGGCTGAAAATGACACTGAAAACATAAAACTGCTTTTAAATATGGGAGAGCAAAGGGGAAAACCAGTGAAGATTGTCCATAAGCAACAACTGGGCTCTTTCGTGTGCTCCCAGACCTCAGGAACATGTTTGTTTATATTTGCACAGACACGTCTTACGTAGAACTCCACAAAATCTACGAGTGTTCCAGAGTAAACTATTTTTTTCATGACAACTAAAGAATGAGGCTGGATGGCCAAAGGCTTTGGCCCTGGGAGGGAGGAATGGGGAGCAAACAAACAAAACCAGAGGATGTGATGGAAGTCGAGACAGACCCTTAAACCACCGTGGCACCAGCGGGTGGCGGAATAATAATAATAATAATTATAATAATAATAATGCACAAGAAACAGGCATGTCCAAGCTCCACATAACCAGTGGCACCAAAACATGCAATAGACTAAAATCTATCCTATTGTTTCCCTGTGATAAATGAAACACAAAAGTCACTACACCAGTATCCAAAAACAGGACACCACCAAAATGCTCCTTCCAGCAGCCAAACACTTGAACAAGGCATCGAAACCAAAATCCAACTCATCCCTTGCTGTTTTCCTGCTCAGCTTCACAGTGGATCGTGGATTTCCCAAGCGTGGCAGGAGCTGTCCTGGGGATGTGGGACGAGGCTGTCGCCGCTCAGGAGCTCCCAGCAGCGAGCCGCAGCTCCTGACCCACCTTCAGTCCAAGGATTCGTTAAATCGGAATTTCAATGTCTTTGACAGAGTCTCTTCATCTGGAACAGCAGGAGCTGCACCCAGAGAGCAGCACGGGGTGTGTCAGACAGTACAGGACTTGTCAGGGGGCTGCTGAGGCGTGGAGGAGGCCACGCCGGGGCTGGTGGCACTGGTTTTGGGGAACACGGCGGGCTTGGGCCGCGTGGCCGGGGGCTTCACCTGCGTGGCCATCTTGACGGACTTGACGGGCCGGAAGGTGCAGGGAATGTCCCCGGCCGTGCTGGCACTGCGCTGGAACGGGGGCTCCGTGTCCTTGAGGAGCTGGGTGTGCAGGGGGCTGGAGGGCTCCGAGGTGGGGGCCACCACCGGGGACGTTTTCAGGGGCTCCAGGGTGTCGAGGACGACGTCGGGCGTGTGCTTGACGCTGCTCTGCCGCTCCAGCTCCCGCAGCTCGTTCAGGGCTGAGTTCATGGTGGCCTCAATGTCCTGCAAACACAGCAGAGGAGCCTGGTGAAGGCATGGCCCAGACACACAAATAAGCAGATAAAAACCAACACCAACCTCGGGTCAAGGACCAAACTGAGCAGCACCGCATCCTGCAGCCAATAAACACTAAAATTTTCTGGCAACGGGGAGCAGAATCATTGCTAGCACTGCCTTGATATTAATCTGGCCCTTCACCGCTCCTGATGCTGCCCAGACTTCAAAGTAAAGCCTCAAATTGCAGCAATGAACAGAAACCAAAGCATTGGTGCCCATTCTTGAGGTTTATTTGGCACGTGAGATTCAGGAGAGTAAATTCCTGAAGGGAGCACTGATGGCTGATGGGCCACACACTGAATCCTGAAATCCGCATGGGCTCTTGCTGCCTCATTGGTTTTCCTGCTGAGCTGTTCCCAGAAATGTATTTTTCAGGACTTGGGATTTTAGAAAACACAGAAGATGTCAGAAACATGTGCAGAAACCAAAACTGGCCCTTCTCCTTCCTCTTAAAAAGTATTACAGTATTTTATTAACAAATATATATAAAGAGAACTTCTGAGCTAAAACCACGGGGGTTTTGTCTTAGAACCTACACACTGTCTGCTGGAGAGTCCAGGGGTGCACAGAAGTCTCTGAGGAGCAGGAGAGCTCAGCCTGGCTGTGACTCACACTTTTGGCTGCAGCTTCCTCAGAGCTTTTTCAGGGGGTGGGGAAGGTAAATCAGTGAAGGAATGGTGGAAGAAAGCAGAGGCAGAAATCTGACACCTCCCACTCTATCTTGAGGCCAGGCAGACTTTCGCTATGAAGTTGGGGAAATATGTAAGATGGTTATTGGATGGTGTTTGAGCAGATACTACAGAGAAAAACACTGACTTAACACAGCTTGGGTTTCTCCTCCCTCCTCTTTTTTATTTATTTTCCCCTCCTCTTTCCTTTTTGTCCCCAGACTCTTGTCCAGTAAAACAAGGGAGTGAAGGTTCTGGCAGGGAGAGGGGACAGAACAACTTCAGTCAGAGCCTAATTGAAAAAACAAAGAATCTGATTTATATCAGCCAAAGCCTGGGAAGAACAGGAAAACACAGGAAGACAACAGGAGCTGTACACTACATTTCCACTGTAACAAATGGGCTCAAGGTACTCAAAATGGTAAAACACAAATTCCCATCAGCATTAAACCCAACAGGTTTTAATGTGCCCCTTATTTATTATGTGGAGTTGCTGTTTTGTTGATAAAAATGACGTTTAATTTTCACGTATTTCCCCCCCAGCTCCTTAGGAACCTGCAGAGCCGCAGCCAGACAGAGCAGTCAGGTCTCTCAGGGCTGGCTGTGTAATCCGAGCCCCGAGCATTCCTTGGCTTCAGGCAGACCCATCCATCCCACCCTGCAAACAGGGGGTACAGACAAATGCAAGTGCAGGCACATCCACGAGGAAGGGCCCTCGTGGAAGAGGGAAATCTGTAACTCCACATCTTTTGGAGCCAGCCCTGGCTTCAAGGCCCTTGTGTAAATAACCAACTGCTGAAAACCCGCAGGGTTCCACTCAGAGCTGGTTTCTGATCACACTCTGAGCCCTGCAAGAAGATGAGGATGCCACTGGAGCACAGCACAAGTCGGCAGCCTGCTCTCCTTTGGGCTGTGCTGCTCCATGTGCTTCCCCTGTCACACCACAGGCAAGCCTGCACGACTGACAGGAGACTGTTAAATCCACAATAAATACTTGCTTTCTCTCATGTCCCGAAGTTATGATTGTTTAATTCTCTGCTGACAGCTTTGGAATCTGTGTCACTTTCTGAAATGGGTGTTTTTATTGTTGAGATTAAATTGTGGGTAACAAACAGGGCCAAGTTCTTATGGAGGAAGGATCTGACTTTATCTTCCCTCAGTGCCTTGCACAGAGAGAGGATGAAAGCCCAGCCTGGGGCTGTGTCCTAAGTTAATATTGCACTGAGGGAAACCAGAATGCTTGGGGTTGGAAGGGACCCCTGGAGTGCAACCCACTATCTAGGCAGGGTCACCTGGAACAGGTGACACAGAAATTCATCCAGGTGGATTTGGGGTGTCTGCGGAGAGGGAGACTCCACTCCCTCCCTGGGCAGCAGTTCCAGGGCTCTGCCACCCTCATGGACAGATGCTCTTCCTCATGTTGAGGCCGAACTTTCTGTTTTAATCCCTGCCTCCTTGTCTTGCTGCCGACCAGAGCCTGGCACCATCCTGACATGCCCTGGGGAGATTTGTATGGCTTAGTGGGATCCCCTCTCAGCCTTCTGCTCTGCAGACTGACCAGGCCCAGCTCCCAGAGCCTCTCCTCACCCAGAGCTGCCCTGCAGAGCTGCCCTTCCCTCCTGGGGCACGGACACGCCATTAAACCAGACTTGCCTCCACCACCCCCTGCCCCCACATCCACCAGGCCTCCCGAGCAAACCTGCCCAGCAGAAGCTGCTGCTCACCTGTGCAATGACCTCGGGGTCCATGGGCCGGTGGTTGTTGAAGCTCTTGGACCTCCCAGCCGTGACAGCCTTGCGGATCTGCGGGCTGTCCATCCTGCTCTTCAGCGACGAGTGCCGGCTGATAGAATTGAGGCTGCCGTGGCCACTGATGGAGCATTTGTCTGGAACCTCCTTGGGAAGACTTTGGCTCATAATGGGCTGAGATGAGGGCCTGGAACCGGCTATGGCTCCGGGGGAGGCTGGTTCTGCCAGGGAACTACCTAGGCCGTGGCTGTCACTTTGGCGGAACGCTCTTCTGATGCTGCCTGACTCTGGTTTCTTTCTTTGCCTTCAGTCACAAAAGCAAAACAAGTCAATACAAGCAGGTACAGGGCTGTCATTCGATGATATCCCCCCAAAACAACACACAGGACAATGGGAAGAGACACAGAGGTACCCAGATTACAAACAGACCCAGGGGTTGAGGAGTGATTGCGGTACAGTGAAATAATTATAAATTATAAATCGTTCCAGTTTCACGCTTCTAACAACGAGACTGAATCCTGGCAGCTGTGCACATTCATAGCAAAACCAGAAAACTTGGGTGGAATGTGATTAACTTGGTCAAGAGGAGAAGAATTTATACTGGAACAAAAAAAAAAAAACAAACCCTCTGTGCCATCAACAGGTTTTGATGATGTG
The DNA here is from genome assembly GCA_013401135.1 of Cettia cetti. Taxonomy (NCBI): domain Eukaryota; kingdom Metazoa; phylum Chordata; class Aves; order Passeriformes; family Sylviidae; genus Cettia; species Cettia cetti. The sequence continues at coordinate 27,383 of VZUI01058055.1, forward strand.
TTTTTATTACATTCCAAGAGCAGAGCTACAATCTTTGACTGGAGGACACAGTATAAGTCTACTAAGCTCCTGGCCCAAGGCATCAAGTTATTATTTTCAGAGATCAACAAGCAAAGACCCCCAGTTTGGGGTTTAATGATCATTTCCAATGTTTGCTGGTGGTAAGAGAAGGTTCTTTTTCATGGCTTTGGCAGGACCACAAGGCATTATCTAGGCAGGGCTACAGATAAACCAAAGGGATGATGTCAAATGGATGAACTGGTCCAAAGAATTTAGTTTCTACCCCAGCACCATGAGGTCTGACAGCACGATTCCACTCAAATCATGGCAAGGCCAATGCAGGGAATACTTTATGCCATAGGTCTGAAGCTTGGCATCCATTATACAGGGAAGGATCCATTTATATAGAGCACCAGCCCCACGAATAACTGCAAGAAAGTGTTAACTCCAGTAGGATTTTGGCATCCAAATAATAATTCAGTGGGTGGCACAACTGTCATTGCGAAACCATCTGATTTAATTTTGCTCAAGTCTGTTCACACATAGGTCAGAAGATTCATTCCTAAAGAAAAAACAACAAAATGAGTCTTATGCTACTTATTGCTAAATATCAGGTTCCCTAGTAAAGGGGAAAAAAAACACCCCAAAATTGGAGTGGACATTCCCCAGGCTTCTAAAAACCACCACACACAACTCTACCAAAGGCAGCAGATGGTGAAGCTCCAGCACAGGTCTGTTATTACACAAATCTCTCCATAACTGGCAGAATGGCCACTCCAGTGGCTCAGACAGCAAATATCATAAAAGAAAGCCCAGATCCCAAGCTGATGCAGATTAACACAGCTTCCCAGATATCAGTGGAGCTCTGCTGAATCCCACAAGGAAGGACCAGGCTCTCTAGGCCATGAGCAGGGTCCAAACCTTTTAAAAGGATGCATTTGTGCTAATGCATTTACAGACTAGATTGTGTTAAATTAACCGAAGGTTAAGAACATCCCCTCCCATCAAACTGTAATTATCACATAATACCTTCACTGCACAATGGAGAGAGCTGGGGGTTTTTAACATGAAGGAAATAATCAGAAGTATACGAGGGATAAGCCTGTCTAGAAAAATTATTTAACAGATCACGGAATTTAGTCTGCTACTAGCTTGATATCCAGCTTTTTATTATGTTTAGTGTTGGCTAAAGCAACAATTTCTGGTGGAGGAGGCAAGGTTAGAGCAACAGGGGGTTGTGCTGTTCCACTGCAAGCATATGGTTAGTAACCCGAGGTGAGGAGTGCTGCAGAAACAAAGGAGTGCTCCAGGCAGTGCCAGATGGTGGGACTGCAGGTATGGCATTTATCACAAACTGGGACATGGCTTCCTGGAGGAACTGTCCCCCACCCCATCAAACAGGACGTGGTAAATGTGCAGGAGACGAGACAGATCACAGACCACGAGGAGGGACCGGGACAACGACACGAGATCTCATCCCACCATGCCCCGCCTTTCCCCTGTCTGCTCAAAGCATAAAATAGGGCATATTTGGGAAAACAGGGCCAGATGGCACCTTGGGGACAGGGAAGGGAAGCCAGTGGGGTTTCAAATGAGCAATGGCCACGCTGGTGACAGAGAGGGGACAGCAAAGTGTGAGAGAGTTAAAAGAGGGGGAAGAAGAGAAAAATGGTGGCAGTGCTTGTTAATGAACCATTTTCAGGTTAGGAAGCATTTCACTGGACTCAGCAAGCTCTTGACAGGCAGGGAAAACAATGCAAGGCTGCTCTTACTTGTTGATGTTTGCAAGGTAAATATCTGCAACGTGGCCCCCGCTCGGGCAGCTGGCACCAGCTCTGGCTGTCACTTTTTCCTCCAGTGGCTCCGAGTTCATTTCTATTTCCGACTTGGGACTGGACCTTTCCGACATCCCATCCTCGCTAGAAGGAGGAGGGGAGGGTGTCAGAACCCCAGCAGGAGCAGCAGAGCTGATTGCCAGTCCAGCACTGTGCAGGTGCACCCGGCACGGCAGCAAGCGCTGAGGGTCTTGAGAATCACCATGTGTCCTTCAACTCTCTGAAGTGATCTCAATCATCCTGTTCCACCCCTCTGCCATGGGCAGGGACATCTTTTGCTCCCCCAGGCTGCTCCAAGCCCTGTCCAGCCTGGCTGTGGGCACTTCCAGGGATCCAGGGGCAGCCAGAGCTGCTCTGGGCATCCCGTGCCAGGGCCTCTCCACCCTCCCAGGGAACACTTCCTTCTAATACGCCCAGCCTAATCCTGCCCTCCTGCATCCTAAAGCCATTCCCCCTTGTCCTATAACCCCTTGTGGAAAATCCCCCTCCTCCTGAGCACCTGATTCCCATGAGCACCCTGGAGATCCCAGCTGTGCACCTTTCCCACGCTCCAGAACAATTCTTTTATCACCCTCCAGCTCTCAGCGCTGCCCTGTGTGAAAGCCGAGCTCCCCCGTGGGCAGGTGAGGCTGGGGGGCCCGGGCTCCCCCACGTACGTGTCCTGCACCACGATGTACTGGTGCGGGATGAGGCCGTCGATGCCGTTGTGCCGCCCCTCCCACCAGTCATCGGAGGCGCGCTGGTACAGCAGCAGAGACGCTCCCTTCTTGAAGGACAGCTCCCGTGCAGTCCTGCCCAGGTAGTCAAACTTGGCTATGGCCTCGATGGGCTCACACTCTAGGGGACAGAAGGGAACAAACAATGGTTCACTCGACACCCGGGGCTCAGGTGAGCCGTTTAAACCTGCCATAAACCAGAGCGTGAACAGGACAGAGTGCTCCTTCTTTGGGCAGCAGAGGGTGGAGGAGGAAGATGCACAGGGGAACCCCTAAACTTAAGGATGTCGCACTTTCATACTTTACCTCACCCCTACACAGAAGGCACATTTGTATTTTCCAAGCCCTAAACCCCCTCGCAGCAATTCAAGCCAACAGTGATGGAAATGGCAGGGACAGAATTAAGGTTTCACTAAAATCAAAAGGGTTGCAATAAAATCAGAAGGGTTTCAGAGGTGGGAAGCAATCAGGTTTGTTCCAGACAAAAATCTGCCTGTGGTTCACTTCCTTAAAAACAGCTGAAGTGAAGAAGCCCCTGGGCAGGCAGGGGAGGGAATCATCCTCTCATTCCAAGCTGCTTCAGAAATAAAGCATCTATTCAGAAGGAAACTTCTGCTGCCTGTGAGGCTCACCTGCCCCAGGAGAGCAGAATTCTGGCACGGTGGGAGGCCCTGCTGTTCATCCCAGGGTCATGGAAGCACAGGAAAACAGCCAGAGCCTCCAGAGCTGGGCTTGATGCAGGGGTGAGGACACAGAGCTGCTCCCTGGGATGCTCTGTGCCCACTCCTGCACAGCTCACACAGGAGCTCCAGCCATGCCCTGCCACTAATCCAGGTCCCTGCAGGACTCTGAGATTATACAGAAGCACAATAAGGGCATTTAAGACACTCAGGAAAATCAATGTGGAATTCCCGTGGATTATTTTTAAGGCTCCGAAAATAATCTGCCACTGTTTGAGTGTAAAATGTGTGTTAAGGCAGCTCCTGGTTCTGGGCAGGGATCAGGGGAATGGAGATGAGCTCAACCACACAGCCCCAGTGGGCTCCCTCTAATTACTTTAAAGGAGCTTTAATGCAGCCAAGCAATCCATGGAAATTGAGTTCTTTCCTGGAGAAAGAGATTTGTGGTTCCTCTCCCCTGATCAAAGAGAGATCTGCTACTCCACACAGAGATCTCTGCACCACAGGAAGCTTCTACAGTGCAAGAGAAAACTAAAATGGGCTGAAAGGCCAAACATGAGGCACAGCCTTTCCAGTTATTCCTTGGGAGAGGATATGCTCCACAACTGGGCCTGGAGCTGCCTGTAGGCTGCAAGGCGGTAGCAGGAAATAATGGTGTAAATCCATCTGAGGCAGCTGGAGCTTCTCAGCCAGGCTGAGGGAGCAGAGCAGAGGCATCTCCCCGCAGAAAGCCCCACCAGCCCCTGAAATTACCCAGCACCAAGTGGCCGAGGGCAATCAGCAACACATCTGTGAGATCCACCCCCAAAAACCCCTCCACCACCAGACCTGACAGCTCCGAGTCCTCTCAAACCCCCCATGCCAGGTCAGCCTGTGCTCAGACTCACACAAATCCCATTTATCAGTCCTCAGCAACCAGCCAGGGATTTGGGAGGGTGGGAAAAGCTTGGCCCAGGCTGGCAGCTTGTGGCAGACTCCCCAAAGCACGTGATTATCTGGGCTTGGTTCCTTCCTCCCTCCTGCTTGTTCTGACAGTAAAAGACCCCAACAATGTTTTTTGGTGTCCCCCTCCATTTAGGAAGGGGATGTGAGTGTGGTTTGTTAAATTCCATCTGCTTCATTAAGAAGTGTTTATTGTTCCAGATGAGCGTGGCACTCAGGTTTCTCATGTTTCCAATTTGCTTTTTAGGACTCTGGCTTTTCTCCAGAGGACTGATTTTAGACTTTAATTTCCAGTAGCTTTTTCCTACTTGCACTTATGGTCAGAGAAGAAAACTGTGTGAATGAGGAGCAATAAGGCTAAGCCAAACAATTCCCCCTGCCAGTCTGACAGCTTGGGCAGACATGCAGCAGATTATAACATTTCCACTTGTATTTTTGATTTCACAAACACACAATCTGCTTGTCTTTCAGCAGTTCTGACCTCTCGTACCTGTCTCAAATCAGTTCAGGGAGGCTGATGAACTGCACAGATGCTCTGCCAAACACAACCTCTCCCCCCAGCCCAAAATTCCTTCCTGCAATGGAGGTGGCCTTCATACTTCCTGCCATGTGATGCTCCCAGTGAGTGCTCTGATTTGAACTCCACTTTGGACCTTAAACAAGCACAGCCTTCCCTGCCTGCCCCAGTTACCCCAGTAAGCACCAGCCCTCCCATACCATCATCACTGGTGTGGTGTTCAGCTGTCACATCCTGCACTGCATCTTCTGTCAGGGCTCTCTCTCCGTGAGGGCTTTCACTGCAACAGAGGGAAACAGGGACAGCTTTCAGTGCTGGGAATTGAGATCCCTCATGGCCAACAAGAACTGAGAACATCCTGGAAAGTAATCAGATGTAGCTGGGAATCCCCATCAGGAGTCAATATTTAGGTTTTGCTGCTACAGGCACTTAGTGGATGCATCTGCACGTGCTGAAGTTGCTGTGGGTAAAAATCAAGCTGAATTCTTATTTGATCAGCCAAAACAAACATCTTGGTGACCCCTTCTGAGTGCAATCAGCAAAGTCCAACTTCACATCTTACAGCCTGCACCTCTGGAGACGCTGAGCACTCAAGACAGCAGTGCCAGGCTGGGTCAAGCTCCTCCCTGCCATGCCAGGATTATTCCCTTGGCTGCATTCTCCAGTGCTCTAATTAGCTCATTAGATGGCTGATGAGAAAGCTGCAACTTCCTGGGGGAAATCATCCCTCGATTTACAACAATATTTCCAGGTCTGTGTTTGTCATCTCCCTCCATCCCTTTTATCACCATCTTAAATGTCCCATTCATTTCCCTGAACAACTCCCACAGCCCAATTAGTTGCCTGTAAATAAAGATTCCAGAGCACCTAAACTACCAAGAGGACTCATTTATGTTTGGCATGAAGAAAAGCTTTGAAAGGATCAAGACAACAAGTGGCAACCAAAGGTTATGTTTTTGTAAGAAGCTCCACGAGCAGCTCCCTCTGGACAGGAGCAGAAAGGAAACTGGAAGAGGATCCATTGCCTCTCCCAAGCAGCTCCACAGAGCTGCTGCCAGCTGGCAACCCTGCCTGCCTGCCCTGCCTGCTCCTCTCAGGAGGAAAAAAAGGGCTAAAAACCAGTGCTTGCTCTTCATCTTCCACCAGGAAACTCCTTTGCTGCCTTCTCACACCGTGACTTCTTCAAGCTGATTTTTAATCCCCTTCACACAGCAGTAATTCATCCCTCATTTTGGCCCCGCAAGGGTTAAAATAAGTGATGGTGGCTGGACAGTGCTCTCCCCCTGGCAACCTAACTCCTGTGCTCTTTTAAATATGAGGAAAACAGAAAAAGGAGAAGGGGTGAAATGTCTGAGTAACTCTGGTGTCTCGTTCTGCTTTAATCCGCAGGACACCAGGCTGCCCGACGTCTCCTGAGCCAGTACCTCAGCGTTCAACCTTTCCCATCCTTTGCAAAGCCTTTAGCCCCTTAATAAAGTTTACAGAAGCCTCTGAAGCCAGCTGGAGGCCCCAGGAGGATGCAGCATTGAGGGCTAAAGTTTCACCCAGACTGTGAAGTCATGTCGAGCACAGCCAACGCTGCAGCTCCAAACCCTGCACGGAGGCCACGTGCCTCTTTCCAGCCATGCCTCCTCAAAAGCAGCATTCTCCACCTAAAAACCTGTCCTCACTGATGGCTGAGCCCTGGATGCTGCTTTGGATAGCAGTGGTGTAACCCTGAGAGCCCTGGAGGTGACAGCAATAAATCCTGCTGGAGGAATGGAGAGGAGGAATTCCCACCAGGGAACTGAGGGGCAGCTCTGATCCCTGCTCCCTGTGACAGTGACAGCACCCGAGGGAAGGGCTGGAGCTGGGCCAGGGGTGGCTGTTTGGGAAAGGTTCTTCCCCCAGAGGGTGCTGGGTGCTGCCCAGGCTCCCCAGGGAACGGGCACAGCCCCAGAGCTCCAGAGTTTGGACAGCGCTGCCCAGGGTGGGATTTTGGGCTGCATCAATGATCCCTCTGGGTCCCTTCCAGCTCCTGATGCAGCCATCCCTTATCTCCCTCCCTGATATCACCCCCAGAACATTCTGCCCCCCACACTCCTCACTGATACCCACACTGAGTAAAAAATACTCTTTTATTCCCTTCACCTCATGGACAAAACCTCTTGTCCAAATTAATGTGTTTCCTGCAGGCCATAAATATTATTAAGTTGGGGTATTTTTTCCCCTCCTGCAATTCCTTCACATGTAACATCAGCTAAAAACATCAGAGGGGTGAAATTAAGAGAATTTCCAAAAGGTTTTGGCAAATCATCTGCACACAGCAGTGAGTTTGGAGGAGCATCTGAATGAGGAGTGATCCCACAGCTCTGAGACAAGCCAGGGGAACAAGGCTTGCTCTGTCACCACATTGACTTCATTTAAAAAAATCTATTTATTTTAGTCCACAAAAATAGTCACTGACATTGCTGTGATGCTGAAGGAGAGTAGGAGCAACGTGGGGAGAAGTGGGACACAAATGAACATTCCTGATGCTCCAAGGGAGGGATCAGCTCAGCCAGGAGGAAAGCAAACCCCTCCTTTCCTTCCCCCACTGCCCAAGCTTCCACCCCAGATGACAGGAGCCGCTCTGCCTGAATTGCTTCCAGATGTGCTCTCAGCCTGAGCACGTGGCCGGGCCTCTGGAGCTCCAGGCTGCATGGAAATGGTGATTTTGCATTCCTGCCTCTTCCCTCCCCCTCCAGTGGGGCTGCCCTGGAAATTAAACTGTGCCACAGCCTTGGAGGTTCAGCTGCAAGTGACCTCTGTGTCTGCAGCAAAGGCACTCCAGACAGGCAGAGAGAAAAGGAAAAAGCAAGAGAGAAAAAAACAAAACAAAACAAAACAAAAAAAAACCAAAAAAAAAACCAAAAAAAAAAGAAAAAAAAAAAACCACCAACAAAAAGAGATTGATTTTGGCAGCTACCAAACCAGAACATCCAAGAAAATCCCTCCACAACCTTGCCCTTCAAGATAAGTGAGCAAGGTTTGACAACTGAATAGCTACTTTATACCAGCTTATTTCTTTTAAGCTGATGACTCCAGAGAGACCAGAGCCATCTTTGCTGCTATAAAACAGATTTTTGAAAGGCTGGGCCAGATGCTGCAACCCGGAATTAGCCAACACAACTGCAGCATCCTAATCCATGGATAAATGTCCAGCCATGGCTCTCCTCAGAGCATCCATCATACCAGTAATCCTCTGTGTTTCCACCTCTGCTGTAGACTGGGCCCTCCAGCTCCCTGGCTCCTGGGAAGATGTTCTCATGTTGGATGATGATGGTTTTGATCAATTCATTGACGTGAGCCTGGCAAGAGACCTGGTCGTGACCCTCGGGCACAGACATCAGCGTGGGCCCGAAGCAGATGGCCAGATTGTAGGGATCCATCATGTTTTCTTCACTGAACTGAGATAAACTGCAAAAAAACAGAGGTGGGAAGGAGGGTGAACAGCAGAAATCATCATCACCATCCTCTGCTCAGAGCACACAGCTGAGCTCAGAAGGTTTGCTTTGGGCTTTCTGGGACAAAAAACTTCTGGATCCAGGTGAAAAATGAGACACTGATGGCATTTACTGAGAAATGAAATAGAAACTGCAAAGGGAGTTTGAAAGCTCTGGGTGCTGACTTTAATATTTGACTTTATTTCTTCTCTGTTGTTCAGAGCCCACCTGCAGCGCACCTCAAGACCAGGGTTACAGCAGGACCCCCCTGCCATGGATTTAAACTGAAAGAGAGCAGGATCAGGTGGGATACTGGGAAGAAATCCTTCCTGGGAGGGTGGGCAGGCCCTGGCACAGGGTGCCCAGAGTAGCTGTGGCTGCCCCTGGATCCTGCAATGTCCAAGGCCAGGCTGGACACTGGGGCTGGGAGCAGCCTGGGAGGGAGGAAGGTGTCCCTGCCCTGTCCATCCTCAGTAATTCCACGTTTATCCCAGGCCCTGCAGCAGAGCCCTGCTGCTCCCAGGGGTACTCACTGATTGAGGAATGCAAAGAGGTATCTCATGACAATCAGGGTGGTTTTGGGCAGGTTCAGCAGCACCTTCCGGACGTGCAGCGCTCGCTCCTGCAAATTATCCATGGCTGCAAGAGAGAGAGAGCAGCAGAGTCAGCCCCTGCTGCCCCCACAGCCCAGTGCCACCAGTGCCCCAACGGGGCAGCCAGCAGAGCAGCAACAGGAGGGGATTTGGCTGCTGGCAAAGAAGGTCCCCAAAGACACAGGAGCCTCCCTGCGAGCGTGGGAGCTCTGGATGTCACCTGCTCCAGGGGCTCTGGCACCAGGGGCTCCTCCAGGCAGCTGGGAGAGGTGGGTGTTTGAAAAGGAGAGACTGTAAGGCTCAAATTAACCCAGTTAAAGGGTGAGGCAAAGGGCTCTGTGTGCAGCAGCCTGCTGAGAAAGACGTGGGCAGCACACATCAGCTCAGGAGGGAGAGCTCATTCAGGGGAAAGCAGATTTTGCTTCTCAACAGGACACGAATCCAAGTCTGGAAATGCATTTATCAGGAGCAGAAAAGCACAGGCCACTTCTGAAGCTGTCTCCTCAGTGATCTTCTGCCTCTCTTCAGAGCCTGCCCCTGCAAAGGCCATTTCTCTGCTTGGACAATGGAATCATTCTTCAATTCTGGGGGATGCAGCAAGAGCCAGGCCACTTAAGAACGAGGTTGTTCACATACAGAAACCACAAACAACCCTCTCCCTGGCAGAAGCACCTTTAGAAACCATGAAAAATGTTAACAGCTTGGCTGTGAGTGCCCTGATGATTGATATGCTGGAGCAGGAGGCAGTGGATGGTCCCTTGTGGGTACGAAGCTAAAAGGAGTATGAATAAAAACTACCTTGTCAGCTGAGGCCAGCACACAGGAGCATGGCAGGAGACATCCAGGGAAAGCACACAAGGTAGGGAGCTCTGCTGGTGATCCCTGCCTCGGAGAGGGCATTTCTGACATCCTCTGATGACAGCTCTTCAAGATTATTTTACACAAGTGAGGGTTTTTTGCTTTATTCCCTCTTAAAAGAATCCTGTCACCAAGCACAGTCTCACAAAACCCCATCACACAGCCCTTCAAATCTATGAATTTCCATCTCCTTGTTCATTCATGTCAAAGCAAGGATGGCTGTGAAAAGATGACTGCCCAGACTGGGTAACAGAGACCAGCCCAGCAGCACAAACCCAGCCAAAGAATCCCCAAAAACTCACCCTGGAGTCAGGGAAAAAAGGGGAAAGGGAGGAAAGAGAAGTGGGAGACGAGAAAAAGAATAATCCTATTTCTTTCCAGTTCTTCATATACTTACTGACACAGGCAATCAGGTCATGGAAGATGTCCTTGGGGAAGAGGGGGTGCTCCAAGCCTCGGAAATAGAGCTTGAGGACTCCTGCTATGGAATCCATGTCGTGGTCATTCTGGTCCCCAGCCAAGGGATCTTCCCCTTCAGAGCAAGGAGAGAAAAATCAGAATATAGGGGAAAATAAAACACTGCAAGAAAAGGATTTGTGTTAATCCCACCTACCCAACTGCACTGCAAGAGTGGGGGAGGCAGAGAGGGATTAATGGGTGGGAAGCTCTGCCCGGAATCCCAGGACACCTGGGACAGCTCCTGTCAGCCAAATGTCACCCTGACACCAGGGCTGCCACCCATGGGTGGTGCTCCTGCAGCAGGAACACTCCAGGGGTTCTGGGCAGGTGTGAACAGCACAGCTCCACCACCTGACAGGGGCTTTAGGCAGACCCAAACCTGCAGCTCAGGTGATGCAGGGGACAGCCAGGGGGGCACTGAGCATCACACACCTGCCCCAGGTGGTGCAGACACAGGGAATGGGGTGGGGGAAGTGTTCCTGGGACAATTTGTTGCTGTAGATCCTCCACAGTTTGTCTGCATTACCAAAGGGAAGATGCTCACTCAAGGAGTTGCTCCCCAGGGAAAACTCCCCTATCAGACATAATTAGATTTAATGATGGGGCAATCCTCAAATTGAAGCTATATATATCCATTATGTGACTGAAATTACCAAAGCTTGCCTATTATCTTAATAACACATGGGATAATAAATGGGCCACTCCAAACCTGAGCATTTTCCCTGATATTAACTGCCACCACGGGCTCTGGATGAAGTAATAAACTGCAGGGACCTTATTGTTAACTTTGGCAGTCCCCTCTATCACAGGTTTTACAGAGACAAGTGAGATAAAAAAATCCTCTTTTTTATTTCTGAATGAAACAAGTGGGTATTTCCCCAAGCTGGTATTTCTTTCTATAAAAATCTGATTCTGATACTTTTTCTGGCTATGACACATTCCTCCCTCCTCTGCTCCTCAGGATTTTCACTCTCAGGTAGATGGAGCTAAGGACAGGTGACATCACTCACCACACGTTGTTTATTAAACTTCTCTCCCCCCAAAAGCAAATTAAACTCGCTGTGCCTAATTAATGACTGCCCGTCTCCTGCAGCAGCAAGCAGAAAAAAAACCCTGATGCTGTTCTCTGGGAATGACAGATTCCAGGGATTAACACAAGCCCTGTTGTTCTCAGTGACCCAGGGACTGCCTGAGGAGCAGCTCCTCTGAACCTGCTCTGCCAGGGAGAACAGCCCAGCAAGGAGCTGATGAGTCAGGAGGCTCCCAACTGCTCCCTGCCTTTGTGTGGAACGGCTCTTCCCAGAGAGAAATCCAATCTATTAAAAGCTACCTCAAATTAACACTCTCTTGAAATTTCCCTCTCTCCCTGGCTGGTATGTGGAATAAATGTAGCCAAGCTGTGCCTCAACAACATGGAAAAAACTCCATGGAAATTCATCCTCCAGCACACAAAGAGCTGAGGGAGAGGGGAGGAAACTACAGTTACACCTAATAATGAAATCCTCTACGTCCTTTAGTGTTGCAAACAATCAATAAGCTATCAGACATGAGAGGAGATTGAATTCAGGATATTTATTATACAGACACTCCATGGGGTGCAAAGCACAATAGCAAACAACTGAGAATTCAAGGTTAATGAGCACCAGGGAGGTGTTTGGGAGAGCCTCACTCAGGAAAACACAAAAATCAAAGGAACAAAAAGGAGAGAGCTGCATTCAGGCCAGTTCTGAGTATTCACACAAATTCACAACTTGGCAATAATTCCTGGGATACTGGAAGAGCTCTTCCTTACCTCTCTCAAATGCATTTTTGATGTCATTCACTTCAACCTGTGACCCAGACACTCTGAATATTCCTTCGTGCTGCAAACCTGGAGGAAAACAAGAGATGCTGATGACAAGGTAAGATAAATTAGATAAAAGAAGATGGCACCTTCAGCAGCTACAGCTCCTTTAATAAAGGAAAAATAAAAACAGGGGCAGAAGGATGCTGGTTTAAAAGCCACCTTTCCCTGAGATGTCCAGAACATGATAAAACACAACTCAGCACTGGCAGAAAAATTATTAACCCTTCTAAACTGCTGGAGTAACAGGGCTCTGACAGCCATTCATGTTCTCTCTCACCCTGGAGGATCCCCAGAGGATTTTACAACCCAGAGGAAGTCATAAACCAGCAGTGGAGCAGCCAGGAGTAAAATATGACCAATGCCAGGAAGAAAATGTTTAAAACATTTAAAAAGAACTCAGCTGAGTCTGTTGGAAAATCAAAGCCAATTCTGGAATCTGATTGAAATCAGCATCTCCTGAAGACCACAATTTATCCCCCATCAGCTCCTGTTTCAATATGATTTCAAGGATTTTTCCAGCAAATATCCCAGTATGGCCCTAAAGAAGGATTCTAGACTTTGGTTATTCCAAGTGATAATGAGAATGGGACTCCAGATCCTGATTTCTAAAATAGGAATGGAGCAAAGGAAACAAACAGGACCTGCTCTCCTGGCCCTGCATCTTGGTTAATGAAGATCGATTCTACCTCTTTCCACACCTGTTAATTAACAGCTGTTTCACACACTACTAACAAATGATATCCATTAAAAATGAAAACAAATTGCAATAAATGTACAGCATTCAAGGCTGGGAGAGGTCAACCTTCCGAACAGGCATAAATCATCTCTCTGTGGCAGTAAGTGAACAATTAATTCACTGCTTGACCTCCTACATTCAAACACTCTGAGTGTTCCTCCTTCTCCTCCTCCTCCTCATGAAGAGGATGATTGTTCCTGGTGAAGGCCACACTTCAGGGCTCAAAGGAAGGTGAGGCACGAGTGGTGTGTATGGATGGGGAGCTAGTTTAGCAAGGAATAAAGGGATATTGTTGGCAAAACAACATTTGCAAGGTCAGTTATTTGGAGCAGTCATCACACGCACAACACCAGCAATGCAGGCAGAAAAACCAGAGCCCTTCTCCTTCTGTGGCAGCTCCTGCACAGGCACCACGTGCTGAGCCACCCTGAACATCCTTCCTAAGGTTTATTTTGGACACTCCCAGCCCTCAAACTCACCGTGCCTGCTGATGAATCGGATGCAGCTCTCCACCACCAGGGGAATGGCTTGGGAGGAATCCTGCCCAAGAGGAATCACAGCAAGAGCAGGCAGAGTGTAGAGTGAAGAGAAAAAAAATTTAAAAAAATTAAAAATGAGCAAGGTTTGACTCTGCACACCAAGATCACAACTTGCTGTCTTTATTCCGAAAGCAGCAGCTCAAGGCTGGAATTCCCAAACTTTAACCTTACACTACCAGCAAGAGATACTTTGGGTGCTCCCCATCTCAAAGAAACACATTTTAGCTCACTTGGGTACCAAAAAGCAACAGATTATCCCCAAGGCCAGGGACACAAGGCCTGACTTTGTAAGTCTTTATTAAAGGAAGGCACAACAAGAGAGAAGTTACAGTTTTAACAGGGGGATTCCAGGGAAAATAAAGGGAATGGAGACAAAGAAATAACAGCGTGGATCCCATAAACCAGGACTGTCCAAACAGCTCAAGGCTGTTTGGGATTTCTGATTCCAGGTCTGTCAAAACACAGAGTAAAAGCAATTTTAAATTTTGTCATGGAAATGAGTGAGGTTTTGGATCCAGGATTGAGGGATTTCTCAGACAAGACTGAGAAGGTCCATGGAAGACAGGGAGGGGCAGATAAAAATTTGTTTTCCATCACTCCTTCTCTCTCCACACCTAATCCCTGCCTCGTTAAAGAGGGAAATGTTAATTACCTGCTTCCTTACGGTGGAGCTGCGCCTGCCACTGGTCCGGGGTGCAGGAGGGAAAAACAGAACAGAACAGTCAGGATAATCCTCCACTATCACCAGCTCACTCCTCCAGTGTTCCCAGCCACATTCTGGAGCAGGGAAGGAGCCAGGTATCCGAGTCAATCACAATGCCAGAGCCTCGTTGGATTTATGGAACTCAAGAAAGATTTTAAATGACTTTAAATCACTCAAAACCTGCACGAGGCGCAAGGGAGCCCTGCCAAAAGATTACCCCTGACATTTTAATTCCGACCAGAAGGAATTCTGTGATCCAGGGCTGCTTGCTGGAGATGAAGTTTGATATAAATTGCACAAGGAAGAGCAGGAGGGAGCAGGATGGTTCCCCCTGTGCTGTTAACAGCTGCCACTGCAGAGTCCTTATTACAGTTTTGATAAGGTTTCAAATAAATAAATAAGACAAAACCCCCTGGAACACCAGCACGCACCAGCCAGGCGAAGCCTTGTCTGTCTGCTCTCATTTACTGATGTTGGTAGACATTAATGGCAGAAAAACAGGAAAAAAAGCCCTGCTCTGCCAGGGTTTTCCCCTCAAAATTTATTACTGGGGTTTAAAATTCCTTTAGATTCTTGTAAAAATGAAGCAAGGGAGATAACAGCAAAGAGGCCCTAATGCATCATTCCAGCCAATTCCCTGCCAGGGCAGATGGCTGCTGAATTATAAATAAGGGGATTAGAAGTGTGATTTTTAAAAGGCCTGTACAATGTGTTAATTTGGGGGAAATTCCTTTTGCAAAAGAAATCAAACACACTGAATGAAAAACAAAACAAAAAATCTGATTCCACGGGCTGTCACAGACAATGAGGTGGGCTTTAAACTCTTAGCGGGCATGATTCTTTGATATTTAAAATTGTTTCATGATTAATAATATTTTATTATTACAGATGTCAGGGTCTAATTAGGACCTGTCAGTTTTGCTTTGCTGTGAGGAATGGGAACAGCAGTAATGAGTGCACGCTGGTGGTAATCACCTTCCCTTTGTTAATGAGGCAGGATGATGCACAGCCCCTGTCCCAGCCCCTGGTGCCCAGCAGAGACCCCTGAATCCATCAGTTTGGAGATGGGCATTTGTTATGGTCTAACAAATAAAGCCCCACCTGAAGCTTAGTGCTGGTTCTGGGATTGGTCCTAATTAAATTAAAAGGTTTATTCTCCATGCCCTCTGTCCTGCTGGAATCCAGGTCCAGCAGAGCAGCACTGGGATCAAGAGTTTCCCAATTTATGGTCCTCAACCCTGTGGATAAACCCTGTGCAGTCTCTGGGGCCACTTCCCTCCCAGGACCAGGGATTTGGTTATAAAAGCCTAAATCTGGAGAAAATTCTCTGGGTGACAGTGCCAAATTAAGGAATTTCTCTTTCCCATCCTGCTCCTGATCTGCACTAAATACACCAGGGCAAGAAAAGGAATTTAATTAAACTTATAATAAATTTCATTTAATTTATTAAATTCCTGCCCCATCCCTGGAAGTGTGCCAGGCCAGGTTGGATGGGATTTGACAGTGGAAGGTGCCCCTGCCCATGGAAGGGGTGGCTCTGGAGGAGCTTTAATGTCCCTTCCCATCCAAATCTCTCCAGGATTCCATTCTGTGACTCTAAATCAGAGATTTCTCTAAATTTTCCTAGCACACACATACCCTGGGCTGCTAAATGATCTGGAATGACCAATTTCCATCAGATTTTCTTTAAAAACACAATTCCCTGAGCCACACCTACCTGGCCAGGGCACAGTCTGTCCGCTGACCTGTGGAGGAGACAGAGAAATCCAGCATGAGGAGGGAGGAATGGGAAAATGCTTCCAGTCTTTCTGCACAGAGAATTTTGGAAGGAGATGGAGGAAAGGAGAGGAGAGAGGAGGGGAAGATCCAAGGACAGCACCGAACCCATCCCTGCCAGCTCAGCTCCACCAAACCCAACCAGGAACCAGCTCAGGCTGTCCAAGAACTCGTATCTTTGTGAATTCTTGGGTTTTAAATAGAAATCACCTCCCTGAGCGTTCCAATTGTTGACTTCTGCCAAAAAACTGGGCTTGACAGCCCCTCCCTCTTTCCAGGGGAACTGGTGGGGCGAGAGATTCTGCTTCACAAAGCCCCTCAGGAAGAGTGCAAACATTCCCAGATTTGTCAGCCCACAGCCTGAATGTGCTGGCACTGAAGCTATTTTGAGAGACAGACGTTTCAGTGGTGTTTTCCACAAACATATTTATAAAAACACTCCCATTAACTTGCGCTGAGTTTTTGGAGAAGCAGCAGCCAAGCTTGGGATTTGCTAATGCAGCATCACCTAAAACAGCACAACAGAGGCAGGGAAAGGGAAGATGTGCTGGTGGGAGTGGGACAGGCCTGGTAATTATGGTGAAAAAAAAAAAAATAAAAAAAAAAATCAGTGAAACCACACTGATTCCCACCAGCTGAAAATCCACCTTCCCTCCTGTTGTCCCCCTGCTCCTGGGGAGATGGAAGGAGGAGTGAGGGAAGCAGCTAATTGCTGATGGCTGACAATTAGTTGAGCACATCTTGATAGCCACTTTTGCTCTCCCCACGTAAAGCCAAAACAGTGCATAATTCACATGAAAATGTTATTCTGCAGCAGAATTTCCAGCCATCTGTCCTGTTTTCGTCATGGAATATTCATACAGAGAAATTACACGGCTGTGGCAGCATCAAGGGGCTCCTGCATTAGGGTGACAAATGGGGACAGGAGGCAGGGACATAATTACTTGCAGAGAGGAGGGCTTGCTGCTACTTTTATTACTGGAACTTGTCATCTTCAGATTAAGGCAATTTGCACCACGACTAAAAAACGTCACCTGAGGATGGGGCAGGGAGGAGAATAAAAATTAAGAACCCCCTGAACTTCCCAGACACCGAAGACACACATCTGGAGGTACATTTTCCTGTAAAGCTCCTAACTGTGCTCTGGGGACATGTGAAGGGGATTTTATTTGCCCATTTCCCAATTAAGGGACATTTTATGGATAAATCTAGGCACGGTCCCAGTTTGTACCATTAACATGCTCCTGTGGGTTGGGAAATGGGATGCTCCTGCCTTTCCCATTTGACCTCAGATGACAGGAGGAGTTTTCTTGGGGCTCACCCTGACATTCACAGGGTCCCTTCACAGAGCCACTAAGAAAGCTCTGGTTTGCAAAAAGCAAATGAAGGAAACAGAAGCAGCCTTTAAATCCACTCAGCAATACAGAAATCACATTTGATTTCCTCTCCTTTACCCCTAGCACAGCTTGAGCTGGGGCAGGGGACAGGCAGGTTAAGAGGAAACAGGGCTTGGAATGCAGGGGTCAGCTCCGACCCAGGAATGTGATCAGTCACAGGGGCTGTCACTCCCAGATATTCAGAGGCACAAGAAAAATGCCCTGAGGACACAAAACTTTGGCTTCAGCCACCCTTTCTTACAGGAGAGCTGAAGGGATGAGCAACTTCAAGCAACCCAACCCAAACTGAAGCACATCTCTCCCAGCAGTTGGGGCCTGATAAACACGAAATTCTTAATTACTGCAGCAAGAAGTGTTTTAGTCTGACTGTATTTTCAAATGGAAAGCAAAGCACTTCAAAGCCCACATGCTGGCTGAGTTTTCATCCAGCAGACTGGCACACCACGAGCTGTGGGGAGTCCAGCTCAGGCACACAGCCCCAGACACAGCCCAGGACTGAGCTGGGCCAGCTTCTGACCTGACATTTAGACTGCTCAAACCTTCTCCTCTGCAAATACAAGGCAGGCAGGTTTCTATGGAAACTTGGATGCATAGCTGAAGTGTTTTTGGCCAACAGGATTTGCCCATACCATGAAGGAAAAGAAATCTGCCTTTGTTCTGACTCTAACAGCAAATGAATATTCAGTTCTGGCTGCTGCCCCCTGACTGATGCCCTCTAGACAGGCAACATATTTCACATGCTCTGGAATTTGTTTGTGCTTCTCCTAACAAAAGCCTGGGCTCTCATAATTTGGTTTGGTCGTGGTTGAACCCACAGAGGTGAGGAGCAGCTAAACTGCCACACAGATAAAGGCCCAGCCCGTCAAAAATTCTGAATTAATCAATAAATCACTGGGTTTGGTCCAACAGAGAACATGAAGAGATAACCAGGAGGGGTGTGAAGGAGGGGAGGATGAAGTGATGCACATTAGTGTCTCATTAAGCATTTTGGTGTTAACCATTCATCAAGCAGCCACGGGGGTCCTTTGGCCTCTCCCTCAAGCAGATCAGAGGAATGAATTCATAAAACACGAGCATGGCCACTGCACCACTAATGCAGGGCTGAGCAGGGCAATAAACGCAGCAGCCTGGCTGAGAGCTGTGCTGGGGACACACACTCACTTTCTCCCAGGGTCTTCTGAAGGAGGTCATGCTTAGCCTGGAGCTTCGTGATCAGGTTCCTGCCTTCCAGGTACTCCTTCATTTTCTGTAGAAAAAACAGGATGGTGAGTGGACAATTCATTCCCCTGGTCAAGCTTTGGGTTCCTGGATTGTGAACAGGAAGGCAGAGTGACCCCAAATTTACAGTGACATTGCATTTACAGAGTGACACTGAATTTACAGTTACACAGAATTTGCAGTTCCAGAGTGACACCAAAATTTACAGTGACAGAGTAACTCTGAAATTCACGGTTAAATGTGAACTGAGTCCTGCCTTATGTATCTGGGCAAGTCTGAAGTCCAGGCCATTCATATTTTGAGCCCAGCTAAGCTTGGATCAATGATCTCAGGGCCTCTTCCAACCTCAACATTTCTGAAATTCTGTGAATTCTCGATCTGCAGGGCAATTTCCATTGTTCCTCTGTGGGATCAGCTGAATGTTTGGCATCTTTGGAGCCATCAGAGGAGCTGTCATCCACCCCTGGGCAGGCAGGGTGGGATGCACTGAATGAGCAATCTGTTTTAACCAACTAAAAGGCTGCTACTGTGCTTATTCTCTCACTTAACCTCTCTCACCCCACTTTACTTGTCAAACCCAGTGTCTGCCTCCATGCTGGATGATCCACAGGGCTGCACAGAGGGCACGGGACAAAACAAATAAAGATATTATTGAAGCTCGGATTTACTCTGGCAGTGGAATACTGCACAGCCACGCAGGCATTTCATTTCTCCCACTGCTCTGCAAATGATGGGGTTTTCTCTTTTTTTTTTTTTTTTTTTTTTTGTTAGCTCTTTCATCTCTTATCTTGCAGTTCAGAGCAGTTTTATTTATCTTCCCTGAGCTGCAGCATGTGAAATACTCTGCTGTACAGGGACTGCCCACATTATAAATGGGATATGTTTGCACTCAAAACCACAAACTCTGCAAATATCACAGAGCACTCTTTGGAATGATGAGCGATCTTAAAAATCCAGCTAGCAGAATGAGCACAGAGAGAGGATTCTTATCTAATAACAAAATGTTCTTGTTATAATCAAACCCTCAGACGGTTTAAGGTAGGAAGGGACCTCAAAGCTCATCCAGCTCCTTGGGCAGGGACACTTTTCACCCCCCCAGGCTGCTCCAAGCCCTGTCCAGCCTGGCCTTGGACACTCCCAGCTGTCCCCAATTCAATCCACGTCCTTCCAGCTCTGATCTGCAAATCCTTGAAGTAAAAATTGATATTTTTAACATCAGGAGAGCCTGGACCCTGCTTGGCCTCTGTGCAGGATGGAGAGAGTCAAGCAGAAATAGACACAAAAATAAATAAAGAAAGAAATATATTCACAGATTGAGGCAGTAGTGAGGGCGAGGGAAAACCTTCCAGGAACTAAGGAAGCTTCCCCTGAGGGCTCCCCAGCCCTGGTGTGCACTGACACAACAAACAAAAATGGCTTTAATTAACTGCCAAAAGGCTGTATTTTATGTCCCCTTGCTTGACAACATTGAAAGAAACATTTCAAAAGAATTAAGTCCCTTTGGAAAATCTCAGCCTTTCCTGCTTCCTTTATTAATATTTCAAATTTTTTTGTTGTTTTGGAAGAAAACAGGAAGCACCCTCACCACCACGAAAAATTAATTACATTGTTTTGGGGAATTTCCCTGTAGAATCTGTTCACCAAGCCCTAACTGTATTTTGCTCAGTTGGTTACATCTTTGTAGAAGAAAAGATGAGTATAAAGTGCAAAAATAACCAGTCTGAAGTGGGGAAGCTGAGGATAAATCTGGTTCTGGGAGGTCTCAGAGTCACAGGTGAAAGGACAGGAGGGTTGGAAGGCTCAGCTGCAAACAGAAGCTTAAAGATCAGCAGATCAGCTCTTCTTGGCAGAATTAAGCTCCCCTTTGAAGCAGATCTAAACACTTAAGCCCAGCCTAAGGTGGGTCAGGCAGGGCAGGGCAGAGGCACTCGCTGGGACTTGCAAGGCTCTGGCTTCAAGGTCATTAAAAACATCAACAGGTACCAGGGGTTGCTTTAAAGGAGAAAAAGATTTTCCCATGCACTGCAGAATCTCTTTTTTTTTTTTTTTACTATTTCCTCATGCCTAACATTCTGTTCCCTGCCTGTTGCACGGATGCTGATGAAAAGAAAAGAAATTAATTTCAAAATAAAGCTTCAGGCATTTCTCAGTGAATTACAAAGATCCATTAGCCCTGGATTTTTGGCGTAATAAAAACAGTTAAAGGATAAAAAGAAAATAATCAAACTACAGGAGAACTCCTGAGGATTTCATTTGGGGCAGAGCACAGCTGGCGTTGGGCTAAGTGCAACCAGAACAAAGCAGCAGAAACGTCTCTGAGTCACCTCATTTGTGCACAGTGACAATTCAGAGGAGAAGATCAGCTGGGACTCAGAGCCAGGAGCATTTTGCACCTACAGAACCCAGGAAGTTGGGCAGGATGCACACGGGATGCAGCAGAACCCCAACCATGTTTAGGATACAGAGAAAAAACATTTCTGGCACTGCTCCACAGCCTGATCCATCTCCAGCCAGGAAAACCCAGTGATTTTCCTCTCTCACACCACTCCAAAAATAATTCCAAACCAGGCACTCGAAGGATGGGAGAACTGGACCCACTTCCCACGGGATCAGCACCACCAGGACCCCTCCAGCTGCAGGACTCGGGAGCAGGATTTTGTCCCACATTTCCCCATGTCTTAATGCCTTGGCAAAAACAAATCTCCATTAATCCTAAAGCACTTCACACAACCAGCACTGTTCTGGCTCCTCCTCTAACCAGAGGTAAAAAACCCCAACATTTTGCCTAAGAACTGAAATTATTCTGGTTTGGAGGTGAAAGAATGAAACCATTTTCCCCGTTCCCAGTGCCCAGGTGGGGCTGGTGCCAGCTGTGCCCTGACGGGCAGCGGTGCCAGGATCCCTGGCAGGGGAGCAGGGCTGTAACCATGGCAGCAGCAGCTCATCCCTGGATTTTGGCTCCCTGATGTCACTGCTTCCCTGCCTCAGCCACCTGCAGCAGCTCAGGGCTGAGTCCATCCTTCCCTGCACACTGGGAAGTTTCAATTACCCCAAACACAAATCTCCCTTCAGAGCCCAACAAGAGATCCATCAGCACTGGCATGCTGGGATGTACTTCCAGGGGAAATACAGATTATTCCAGTCTGGAGATACTCCAGTGAGTATCCTTCCACTAAATTCCCATCACTGTGTTTACCCAAGAGCTCTGCCTAGGAATGCAGCACATGGAATTTCCTCCTTGAGTCCCATTAATGTGGAATATTCTTTTAAATCAGCGTTTTTCTTACAGTTTCTAACTCCCAGCACTCAGCACATCACGAAGTAAAAGGGAATTAGATCTCAATTCTGCACTGCACTTTGTTTTTTTTATCCCCTGCACAAAGCTCTGCCCTCAAGCCTCATTAATACCTATCTGAGGGTTTTATGAGACACTGAAAAGGCTGCTCCTCAGAGATTCAGAGCTGGAAATCCTTATCAAGGCTATTTATAAGCCTGGCCAATAGCAGATCAATGCAGCAGCTGATCAGGCTGCTTAAAGAGGGTCTCTCTCTAACACCACACCAACAACATAAAACGGAGAAATATCCCATCCAAATTGAGCCCTGGAATCCTCCTCCTCTTATTTGAACTCAAAACAGCTCTCTCTAGAGAGGAAATGCTCAGAGTTCAATTAAAAATCACTTTCCCAGTTCCATAATCCTGGGCAGGGTGGTCAATCCTGTCTTAATTGAAGCAGCTTCTCCATTCACTTCTCTCAATAGCCAGATTCACTTCCAGTGAAGGAATTTGGATTTTTGTAAGTCAAGGTCTAATGATCCATCCTGCCAGGTTAGTGCCATTTGCACTGAAAATTCAGATTTTTAACAAGCAACACCATTCTGGGAAGAAGAAGGTGAAGGATGCCCAAAGGAATGACAAATTAACCAGGTTAATACCCATGATTTTCATCTGCTACTCTGAAATATTTTGAAACTGGAAACAAATTCAATGGTTTAACATAAATGTAGGAAAAAGACACACAGTCTGGCATGAAATTCAGTATCAAATAGCTCTTAGCATCTTGTAAAAAACACTGACTCAATGAAAAGCTTACGCAGGCTGAAATTGTAGCATGATAACAAAAAAATGAAAGAGCTAAACATTCTTTTAGTTTGCACTAGTTTTGAAATTTCATGTTTACAAGCTATTAAGTTCTTTCTCAGAAAATTCCTTTTCAGATGCAGAAGAAATCAAATTTGACACAATTTACCCACAGACCACATTTGAATCGACAGGGATATCCCAAAATATTTCCAGAGAGTTGAGAGCACACATTTTTAAACCCTAACACGCTTCCTCTGCTTCCCAAAATCAGTGAGAGAAGCACTTTTTGTTAGACACCAGCATCACTTTGCACTCTGTTGTGAGGATAATTCTGAATAGATCCCATTGAAAATTGAGAATCATGGAATGGGTTGGGTTGGGAAGGATCCTAAAGATCACCCAGGGGATGGGGAGGGACACTTTCCACTATCCCAGGCTGCTCCAAGCCTCTCCTGGCCTTGGACACTTCCAGGGATGCCACAGCCACAGCTGCACCAGGGCCTCACCACCCTCACAGGGGAGAATTGCCCAACAGAGAAAAAACCCCTCCTAAACCCCTAAGAATCAGCCCCTTACAGTGAAGTAGAACTGCTCAGTCTCCTGCTGGTTTGCCCTTCTCTTGGCAATGCTGGGTTTGCTCATGAACGTTTCTGACACCGTGGATTTCACAGACTCCATGGAGTTGCTGTACTGGAAGCAGTCAGAGACATCAAAGTCCTCTATGGTGACAATGTCCTGGATTGTCTGCAGCGTGGCTTCCATCGTCTTCTTCACCTGCCCAGCAAGAAGCAGAGAACTTAAAACCTCAAGGTTTTATGCTCTGAGTAAAGAGAGGTAGTGAAGTCCCCTGCAGCACTTTGCTAATAAACAGATATTACTGGTTTCACACCCTGTGTGCTGTAATTAATTTTGGCTCATTAGCAGCACAGTCCATGCAAGCACAGAGCTGGCAGCACCCTGAACCTGCCAGGACTCTGTGCCAGGATGGCAGCTGTGATCTCACGGGCTGGGATCAGGAGGAGATGGAAAGAAATTTAACCTCAAAGCAAGGAAAGCTGGAACAAAGATTCTCTAATTGTCTTCTGAAACTGCATCTACTGGGCATCAACTGTTAATTACAAACAGGACTCTGCTGCACTGTGCATTTTTACTGAAGGCCAGAATCAACTCTAGACATCAAAGGGGTTGCAAATTTTGCCCCAAAGTTCCTAAACATAGAGGTCCAGAGATTAGATTCCTGTCCCTGTCATCTTCTCATCTTGGATAGCAAATTAAACAAAAATCACTTTAACTCAGGTTATGCAAACTCACTTCAAAACATTAAATTCCTTCTTTTCCCTTTGCTATCCAAATTCAACTTGGCAACACAGCCAGTCTTATCAAGTTAAGGATGGAAAGAGAGATATGAGGGTGCATTTTAAAGGATTCCCTCCATACAGCCAACTTTCCTGTGAGATCACACAATAACTAATGCACAAGATGCTTTGGCCTTGAATTTTACTGCAAGTGTTAATCAAAAAAGGATCACAACAACCAGATTCTTGCATAATCAGTGCCCAATAACCACTGGAAGTGGCTAAGAGGGGTTGCTGAATTTTGGTTATTCACTGACCTCTTCATTTTCAATCTTCAGCGTTGACAGCCGGGACTGCAGCTGCTGACACCTCTGCACCAGCTCACTCTGGACTGGCTGCTGGGCACAGAGCTGAGACTCCTGCAGGAGAAACAGCACAGCAGGGCATTGCAATTACTCATTTACTGATCAGACACACACATTCTCCGAAGTGCTGAGCTTTAAAACTTGGTAAACCTGGATGTCAACCAGAGGTGAAGGTTCTTCCAAACTGCAGCTCTCTCCCTGAGAGGACTGAACAGCAAGCAGGAGATGGTGGCAACATCAAAGAAGAGCTAGAAAACATCAGCTGCTTTCAGTGATGTCAGCTCATTGTGTTTTGGAAGACTGGAGGTGCTTTTCCCCATCTTTTTGGATAAATCACATCAAAAATCAAGAATGTGGTTCAGTGCTTCAGCCTGGCATCCTGGGGTAGGGGCACAAGGGGCTGGGGTTGCTCAGCTGAACCACCTGCACAGCACAGCAACAGGCACGGGTCACTCTTGAATGAATCCAAGGCAGCTGAAATAAAAAAGGCACAGGCTGGAGACCTGTCACAGACACCAGAACACTCAGGTTCCCTGAGCTGCTCAGAAAGACTCTCACTCCACAGCATGAGGCAGCTTTTCCCTTTTGCTTTGTTCTGGGTTTTGTGTGGGTTTTTTACAAGAAAACACTGACCTCACTGCCTGAGGCTGTTTCTTCAGAGACAGAACTTGAAACTGGGAGTTTCATCCCACCCATGCACGCACACACACAGGAATCACATATTCTGATTTAATCTGCTGCGTGCAGCACCATTGCAGCAAGACCATCAGCTGCATTTCTAAACACTCCTCCAGCCTTGAGAAGCAGCAAGATAAATGATTCAGTGAATGGGGGCTGCTTCTGAATGAGACTCTGCAGGCAATTCCTTTTCTTTCTACGATCTTACAGCATCAGAAGCACAGAAAAATCCAGGAAAGGTCATTTGCAGTCTGAAGGTTTCACTTAAAACAGGAGAGACAAGGAAGAGCCTGGAGCAGTGGATGTAATTCCCAGCCCAAAAGAAGAGGCTGCCTGCAAGAGACCATCCTCCAATTTGTGCTCCGGGGAAAATCTGGAAATCCAACCAACTGACCTAAATTGTCACACTGTGCGTGTGTTCCCACTCAGAACCAATTTCAGCTTGTGGGACTTTCAACAGCTCCCAGCTGAGCAACCACATCTTGATAAACCCAAAAAAGAGAGGGGTTTGCCCTGTCAGAAATGAAGAGTCCTCTGACAGCCCCAGCTCACAAGGAGGATGCCAAAAACACCACTACAAAACATTTGTGCTTTCAGGTTGCACACTCAGATGCTGTGAAAAACCAGCATTTAGGTTTCTTAAATTGGTCCTTCCAACCTCCAAATTCAGAGGCTGTTTTGGGGATTAACCTGTGGGTTGAAAGAAAGTGTTTCCTACTCCCATTTAACATTAAACCTAATTAAACATTTTCACCTCCAGTGAAGGGCCAAGGATCAGGATCAGCTCAGATTTAAGGGCAGCACTTGTTCCTTTTCACAGCATCTTTGGGGTTGCAAGGGGCCTCTGGAGACCATCCAGCTTTGACAGCCAAAGAAGTAAAATTTAGATATTTCTGCCATGATCCTCTGCTTAACCTTTACATCATCTCAGGCTCCCAAAAGCCCTGGAGGGTGAACTAATCAGAAACGAGGGCGACAGACAGGCAGAGAGCTGCAGGAGGGCCCCACACTGACCATGTCCCCCATGTGTGGCTGAAACTCGAACTTCATGGGGGGGCAGAAGACGTTGTTGTACATCTCCATCAGCCTCTGCTTGTCGCTGTTGGCGTCCAGGTTCTCCACGGCGTTCTCGATGGCGTCCAGCCCCTCGTGCTTGGACTGCTCCAGGTTCAGCTCGGCCGACAGGAACGTCCTCAGGGCTCTGTTGAGGCTGGCGTGGTAGCCCAGGTCACAGCACTGCTGGAAAAACACATGCAGTTCCAGGTGAATAAAGTGAATAAAGGGAATGAAGGGAATGAATAAAGGGAATGAAGGTGAATAAAGGGAATGAAGCTCTGGAATGGGGATCTGAACACTCCCAAAGGCAGGAGCTGTATGAACGGGGAGGGAGTTGTGGGTTTTTGGTCACCTGGGTGGCAGGGAGGTCCCATGTCCCTCACTGTCTGCACACAGCACCTCAGCCTGTAACCCCATGCAGGTTTTATCACCATGTTACAAACTATAATATAAGCTTAAATTATTATAACAATTTGTGGAGTTTTCTTGGAGCTTTAGAGACCCATTTTTCATGGAGCACTGGAGACTCGTTTCATCCAAAAAATGAAGTTCAACAGCCAGCAGGGCAGTGGATTTCCCTAAACTCCAACCTGACTTTTAGAGGTCTTGTTCCTATAAATACACTCCAAAATCCTTAAATAACATCATTCAAAGGCAGAGGAAAGCAAGGCACTGAAGTGCTATTGGAGAGACAAGACACAGGATTTGGATCATTTATATTGGCCAATCTGCACTCAAATAATTCCATCATTCCAGCAAACTGCTTCATTCCTTGTACTTCAGGAAGGAGGAGCATGACCTGGACATGAAAACAGAGTCATCCAAAACCCAGCAGCCACCAGTTGGGATGATTTCATTGCTGGGGTGAAACAGAAGAGCAAAGAACATTGAAGCAAGAAGTGGTTACGGACAAGAATTTCCTGGCTATGGCTGACACTGGGATGACATCACTGGGAGACAATCAAGCAACTTCATTTCCACCATGGCTGCAGAGCCAAGTTTTCATATTTCAGAAGGGGGGAAAAAAAGG
Organism: Cettia cetti; assembly: GCA_013401135.1. Lineage (NCBI taxonomy): Eukaryota > Metazoa > Chordata > Aves > Passeriformes > Sylviidae > Cettia > Cettia cetti. Next base: position 54,169 of record VZUI01058055.1, read on the forward strand.
AGCTTTTCATTAGCATGAGATCAGAACCAGCCTGGATTTTTCAGCCATCTCACAAAGTGAGCAAGGAGGAGCCCACCTTCTTGGAACTACAAGCAAGATTACATCCACTAGGAGAATATCCAAAAAGGAAAGAAAGAGACCATCTGCTTGATTGCTGTGCTGCTCTGTAAGCAAAATTCACATGAAAACTCCTCCTCGCCCATCATTTGGGTCTCATCACTGTCATTGTTTGCAAACGCAGAGGAAAAAAGGGGGGAAAAAAGAAGAAGGGGTGGAGGGAGAGGGAAGAGAAACTGCTGGACTATTCCCTGCTCCCACAGAATTCCTGCCACTGTGTGCTGGAAGCCTGGCTCTTGTGCCAAACAAGCTGTGGCAGGTGTGAAGCCTTGGAAAAAGAGCTGCAGTTGCTGGTTGGGCTGCAGGCAGAGAATTAAGGGACTTTATATTCAATCAGAAAAGAACAAAACCAGCCAAGCAAAAAAAAAAAAAAAAAAAACAAAAAAAACCAAAAAAACACAAACCAAAAAAACCAACCCAAACCAAAACAAAAAAGCAAAACAAAAGAGGCTTGATTGAGAATCTGCACGTGTGGAGGCAGCCTTGGATCAAGAGGCACTCACAGCTACTGCTCACTCTGCAAGGCTGCTCCTGCAGCTGTGGGAGGAAGATGGGATTGGGACAAGGATCAGGATCAGCCAAGATTTAACAGCAGTGCTCAGCTTCTTTTCACAGAAGGTTTGGGGTTGCAAGGAGATCACCCAGGCCAAGGAAGGGTCACCTGGAGCTGACACAGGGACACATCCAGGTGGGTTTGGGGTGTCTGCAAAGAGGGAAACATCCAGGATCTCCCTGGGCAGCAGTTCCTGGGCTCTGCCACCCTCTTGGACAGAAGCTCTTCCTCATGTTGAGGTGGAATTTCTAGTGCTGAGTTTATTACTCCTTGTCCTGTCGCTGAACAGAACCTGGCCCCATCCTGACATCCCCTTGGGGAGATTTGTATGGACTGATGGGAGACCTGTATGGATTGATGGGATCCCCTCTCAGCCTTCCCCAGCCCAGTCCCCCCAGTCCCTCACCAGGGAGCTGCTCCAGACGCCAAACCATCTTTGTGGGTTCTGCTGGATCCTCTCCAGCAGCTCCTTGTGATTCCTTAACTGCAGAGCCCAGAACTGAACACAATTCCTGCTGTGGGACAGGTGCATGTACACCCTCCCAGTGTGCCCAGTTTGTCCTCCCAGTGTCTCAGAAATGCACTGGGAAGACTGGGAATCCCAAGGGGAGCTCATGTGTCACACCCCACCTTGCTCAGGCAGAATGTGTTGGCTCTTTGCTACTGAAGCCACTGACAGAAAACATTTCCCAGCCCACTCCCAAACCCTTTAAAGTTTTGGGGTTTTTTTAAGTCCAGTGTTCCATGTTTATAAATGCACTAGTCCTGCCATCCCTTTTCTGGGTTATATAAATGTTTGATGGAATCATTCTCAGAGGAAATCAATTTTTTATAAGAATTTAATGATAACTCATTCAAATTCACTTCCCAACATGACAGCTGATTAACCCTTTGCCAGTCAGCTTTCAAACAGGCCTCAAACCCAGAAGATTTAAGAGGAAAAAGCCCTTTGATTTTAAAATGCAATTCACATTTGGAAGGGGAAGGATGAGATGCTGCAGTAAGCAGCCATGGAACACCTTCTCCTAGAAGAGCAAAGCAAGCTCTGGGACTCACACACTTTTTTTTTTTTTAAATCCTGTCCTAGTGACCCTTTTATAAATATGAGTTAATGCAAACTTCCCCATTACTGTAATATTTCATTAGCATCAAAGAGCTGCCTCAGTCCCCAAAGTCAGGAAATTCAAAACTACTGGGCTATGGCAGAAACAATTTATTGCTCTTAACTCTTGACAAAGAATTAACTCTCTGTTATCCTTCCCTGCACTGCAGAGGGAACAAAGTGCTGGATAAACATGACATTAAACATAAAGTTTATGCTTTTTGGCCTAACACAATCTCCTTGATTGTGTAAGCAACCTTGAATCTTATTTTTATATTATATTTCAAAATTCAATATCACCAAATGATTAGATCAAGAGAAGGCATTACAGCCTGGCTTAAAAAATCACATTTTTGTTCAAGTCAGATGGCTCAGATAACCATCACTGGTTATAATTGTTAATTTTCAATCCTTCATGATCAAAGGCATTAATAAATCTATTTTCTCTGTGTCTTAAGAATGAGATAACTGAACTCCATCTCCTGCGCTCCCAGACGAGTCCCACATCTTTCCATGCCTGAACACAGAGCAGATAACACTTTTATCCTGAAGATGATGGGAACTTGTAGAGTTAAATTGAATGCTGCAATGGCAGGGACTCACCCAGGGCCACAAGGGGCTCCTCTCCAGGAACAGACAAATCCCTAAAATTCAGATGCTTGGATTCTTCTTCTGCCATGCGCCAGACAGAGCTGGAACTGCCCTGGGAGAGCAGCCCCTCCTGCCAGGCTGGATAGCTCAGATTCGTCCTGTCCTGCTGAAAACACCTCAGCTCTGTGCTTAGAAATTATTCTGGGCTTGTGAAACCCAGCTGCATTCTTTTCTACCTGTGATTCATGAAAATACACCAAGAACAGACAACTGAACCAGGTAGCGCTTGGGGGAAGACTTGAGAGACAAGGCTTTAGGTGGAAAAAATTAAAACAATTAAATTAGGCCAGTGCTGGTGAAATTAATCCCATTCTTGTAGCTTTGATAGAATTATATACAGAAAGTTCTAATTTGTTAAAAAACCAGGGCCACGCAATTAAGGTTGAGCAAATGTTAACCCAAACAGGGCTCCTAAAAAGGCAGCAGGAATAAACAATCCAGGCCTCTACAGTGCAGCAATCCTGCAAACCATGACATTTGGAAATAACAGCATTTTTCAAGCCCACTCTCGGTGACAGCCCTGACCTCCAAAGGACAGGTTTAAATCAACACCTGGCACAAGAGCACTCCAGGCAAGTTTATCATCAGCTGAATAAATGTATCCTATAGACTGCTGGTTATTCTAATAGCTGAGTAATTAATAGAGATCTGAGTGCTCTTTATTGCCTGTGTCTAGAGACTCTTGTGCTCCTCCACAGCAGCTCCTCCAGGCTCTGCAGCCGAGTGCTTCCAGCAGGGATGGCCTTGGAAGGGGAACAGGATCCAGCACAGGCCACACTCAGCATGCCCAGGCTGAAGGGGTGGTTCCATTCCTGGCAATAACCTGCTCCTGACCGGCTTTGCTCAGTTTTCCAAAATCAGAATTTCGGGGGTTTTTTTTGAGGCGAGTTTTACCAAAAGCAGAACTGCTGCCCTCTGAATGGGGAACAAAATATATTCCCTGGGAGTGGGGAGACTGAATTATATTCTGGTGGGCAGGGAAAGGATCTGAGGGAATGGCTGGAGCTGTGTCAGGGATGGAGATCAGGGAAAGGTTCTTCCCCCAGAGGGTGCTGGGGCACTGAGCAGGCTCCAGGGAATGGGCACTGCTCCAAACCCTCCAGAGCTCCAGGAGTGCTTGGACAGCACCCTCAGGCACAGGGTGGGATTTTGGGGTGTCTGTGCAGGGCCAGGAGCTGGACTGGATGATCCCTTCCAACTCAGAATATTCCATAATTCAGTGACTTTTCCAAAATCAGTTAAAAGCAGCTCTAGGAAATGTTTCTGACTACCTCTCTTCTGCCAGATTTCTTCTACTGTTTCTACAGTTAAAAGACTTTTTTAAAAACGTGCTTCTGAGTTAAAATCTTGTGGGTTTGCTTAAAACAGCTAAATGAAAGCGTCAGACAGCAGGGTGACACTGAAGCTGGGCTTCACTTGAACAAAGCAGCTCCTTCTCCCTCTCAGTGCCACGTTTCTTGTCTGGGTAACGGAGGTGGCCACCTGAGAAAAGCTCTTCTCACAGCTTAATGACCACTTATCAGGCCACTGCCACCCCAGGCGGCCCAGCCCAGCTGCGCAGAGGTTTCCAGCTGTGCTGGGGCAGGGGATGCTGAGGGAGGAGAGGGACGTGGGAGGCTCCTGGCCCCAGCAGCAGCACTTACATCAATGAGATCAGACAGGTCATGGATGTAGTACTTGAACACCGAGGCATTGGTGGCTTCCAGGGCCAGCAGATACTCATTCCTTGCCTTAATTGCCTTCAGTCTGTTTTCTGTGTACTTTGCTTGGCGCTGAAAGACAACAAAAAACAGAATAGACCATTACAAGAGGTGAGCAGCACTCTGAGCAACACCAGAGAACACTGAACAAATCTTACTCTGCTCACACAAATTTTGCCCATTTGAATTCCAGTTTTGCTGGGACTCCAAGACTTGAAATGCAGATTATTTATTTAGAGTGTTTAAGCATTGCTACACTGGATTGAAAGTCTTGAGACTGTGGGATGGGGAAGATTAAAGAAGGAATAAAGTGACAAGGGGGGTTCAGGAGGTTATGGCCCAGCTCCAGCACCACCAGAGAAACCCATGAGGGTGTGAGGGCTGCTACAGGCACCCACCTCTTTCAAGGCCTGAACTTGGTCCTTCCAGAGCCCAAAAGCATTCCAAAATAACTCCTTTCCTTCTATTGGCTTGAACCTTAGAGCTGAGCAGCTGGAGCGATCGATTGGTTCTGCCCCCAAAGGCAGTTTGGGAGTGCTGGGCTCCCTGGAGCACAGGCCTTGTGCTCTGGACAACAAAAATAATCACATTAACCACGACTTCCAAGCAGGCAACTGCCGCTTTCCCACTCCAAGCTGGTTTAAGGTTTTTGTGCCGTGCCTGTATTCCCTGGGATAACACAAACTGCACCTGACTGTCCTAAAGGAAACCCACTGCTGGGTTTGCCTTTCCTTCAGCTGAGTGCTGAATAAAACCCACACAAAGGATGGGATTTGGATTTGAGGAGGGAACCAGTGGCCCCTGCCAACCAATACCTTCTCCTTCATCTTCTCGATTTTTTTGACAGAGCTTCTCCGGACGTGTTTCTCCTCAAACTTGACGTTGGAGGTGGAGTCGGGGGAGCGCGGGGTCTGCTTGTCCTCCTGTTTCACTGACTTCCCAATCTGCTTCTCCTCCTGCTTCTCGGCCTCCTTCAGCTTGCTCTGGGCACTGATGCTGTCAGCGTTGTACATGTGGTAGGTTTTCATCACCTGCAGACAACAAAAACCAACACTCAGGGCCCGGCAAGGCAGGGCTGGCCCTTGGTCTGAAATACCTGAACCAGAAAAAGAAAAAAACCACTCAGGGAAACTTCCCATGTCAGAAAAGCAGGACAGGAGGTGCCTGAGCAAGCGTGGCTCCCAAAATGAATCTGAAATCAAAGTGGGTGATTCTGCAGCTGCTGCTTTGTTTGACTTTGGCGTGTGCATTCTTGCACAAGCCAATCAAGGAGGCACAAAAACCAAAAAGAAGGCTGCAGACTAAATCCAGCCTCCTTGACTGCTCAAAGGAAATGATAAGGCAGGGAAATGAGAGCTTTTCATCAGCAGGTAAGGTTTCTGAAGGGAGCCCTATCAGCCTTTCATCTGGGTGAATCAGAGCTTTAAACATCACAGCTTGGAAATCCAGTCTCAGCACAGCGCCTGCAAGAGCCACTCAGGTGCCATTTGTTCAAATCAAATTTGGGACATTAAAGTATTTGTGGGCACCTTCTGTAATAAAAAAAATTAATAAACAAGTGTGATTCTTGCATTTAGGGAGACCTGGACCCTGTGCTGTACGGACAGCCTCCATTATAGCACATTTTTATAAGTAAATAGATAAATATCCCCCCACAGTCACTACAATCCCATTTGTTTCATGTGATATTAATGTCTAGATTTGTGCTAAGCAAATAGAACCAAAGGACATGAGATGTAAACCAGATTTTATCCATAAATGCAAAGCAATTTGAATCCCACACCAAAACAAACACAATACAAGACTCACAGGGGGGCAAAAAAAAAAAAAGCACAACTGCATAAAGTCACCCATTCCAGCAGCAATAAAGGCTCCACTTGTGAGTAATTTGATTTATTTCAGATGAAAACCCGTTTACAGCTATTTTGCACCAGAACATAACACAATTTTACCTAAGTGGGCTGTGTGCTCCCCCTCTGCAGTGATCAGCAGAGGTCCCAGATCCAAAGAGACTCTGGATTTAAACATGAAAGGGAATGTGACTGCAGCCAGTGCTAAAGAACATCCTGAATAATTCACACACCCGCACTCCCAGCCCCTGCAGATGCTCAGACTATAAAGCAGGCGTTTATAATTATAATAATAGATGCAAAGGAGTTGCTTTTCCTCTCTCGCTCAGAGCAGAGCTGGCAGAGGGAGAAATCCTAGTTTTAATGGGTTTTTAATGGTTTTGTGCCACTCTGGCAGCCACAGGCGCTGGTGTGGGGACACTGGTGACTCTCTGAGGGCAAAATGGCACAGGACAGAAGAATGACAGGCTGGGACAACCCTCTGTGTTTTGTTTGTGTAGGGAAAGGAAAGATTTCACCCAGATCCACTTTGCCTAAAAGCAGGGATTCTGCCAATCCCTTGGATATGGAATTAGGGAATCATTGAGGTTGGGAAAGATCTCCAGGATCATCCAACCTTTGGCTGATCCCCACTTTGTCACCCAGCCCAAAGTCCTGAGTGCCACATCCAGCAGAAAAAGAGGTGGAATTATTTCTAAAAGTACCACTAAATGTAATCACTGGTGGGGTGGCTTTAATTCCAGCAAAAGTAATCTTTTAGCATGATCAGAAGTGACTTTTTGCAAAGGAAAAGGTTTTCTTGTAAAGGGACAATTTAGAGTTCTGCAGCAGGAGGAATGAATAAATAGATTTCAAATTCTCAGCACTGCTATTAAAAGTATCAATACCTTATATCACTGTGTTTAGCAAAGGCTGGATTCTGGGGGTAGAGAAATCAGCAGAATCCACTATTTGGCTCAAAAGATGACCTGTCAGAGCCTGAAATGATTGCCTGTACATGAAATTCCACTCAGCAGCCACTCCAGAGCCAGCTGAACTTGGATCAGAAACTGATCTCAGTTCCTAAAATCTGTTTTTAGAGGAGATCCATGTCCTTCCTTAGGATCCCCTCCATGACAGGACTCAAAAGTTGATCTAATTATGCCCTCAAATACAAACTCATTTCTGGAGTGCTGATTTGCCTGAATATTTGGCTTTGAGGCTCTAAGTGTAACAAATTGTAAGGAAACAATTCCCTCTCTATATTTTACTGATACAGGAAATTTCCAGGAACCCCTTGAAACTCTGTAACACCGATTTTTACCCCCAGTTTCACCACAGGGTCAATATGCCACGGCCTGAGAAACAACCCTGGCTCATCTCTTGGAAAGAGGAAGGCCAGAACATAAATCTCAGTGTCATGACCCAACAAATCACTAAGGAAGGACAAAATGAAAGGCATTTTGAGCCACTCAACAGTGAGTTCTGCTTTTAAAGCTCAGTAACAGCTGCAGAAAGCAAAATTTTCATCAAGCAAGAGGCTTTTCCATTCATCTGTGTGAGGAGAAGAAAAATCCCCACGCAGCACATGAACCCCTGGGGACACATCCCTCCTCCTCCTCCCCCTCGGTGTCTCCAGTGGATTTACCGAGAAGCAAAAAGCCCAGATGGGAAATTCTTCCTCTGAAAGGAGCTGCTCTGCTGAGAGCTGAGGGACAAATAAGCTCACTGGGTGCCTCTGAAGGCTCACACCACACAAAACCCAAGATTTTTTTGGAAATAATTCTCCCATCTCTAGCTCTTTTTTTAAAATTATCGCTGCAGCAAAGTAACAAATAAATCTCTGGGGAGCCAACACTTAAGAGAGCTGAAACAACATGAGGACAGAGGGGAAAAAATGGGATTTATGGAGCTTTGTAGCAGGGATTGCAGCCTTTTCTCAGCCCTGGTGGGAGAAGTCAAACACTTCTCCCTTCTGCCTGAGGAGATGCCAAGAAATCAGTTTGATTTACCGTGTAGAGTTCATTCAAGACCTTCATCAAGTCCTCCTGGAGCTGCAGTCCCACTTCCTTGCTCTGCAACAGAACAGAGAAATGAAAGTTAATTGAGGAAGACGCTGCAGAGGCAGAGGAAGTGAGCATGGGGCATCCACAAATAATTTAGGCCCAATTAAGCACCACTGTTTGTGCTGGCAAATCCAATCAGTGCCCGGCCCAGAGGCACTCAGGGTCACGTTACACCAGGAGTATTAATAAACTGAAATCTCAGACAGGCACAGTCAGAAAAGCTCTGTGGAACAGAGATGGAAATTTCCAGAGAGCATGAGGTTTTCAATTTTCAAGCCTGAAAGGACAAAATTTCCCCAATTTCACAGGATCAAGCAAGACTGTGGATACAGGACAGCTTGGTGTGGATGTTGAAGAAAAGCAGGATAAGGAAACCACCACATAACAAGAGTAACTTAATTCAATTTATAGATTTATTCATTCACTGCCCACTAAGGCAGCATTTGCGTGCTCGAAACCTCATGTTATGAGTGTCTAATATCTACTGGGGCAAGCAAATTTGATAAATTCAAGATTATTTATGCCTACAACACTCAGGAAAAGCAGCAGATAAAGAGGCAGTGCAGCCAAACCCACGCTTAAACCAACATTTCTGCCAAGGAAGTCAAGATAGTGCTAAGCCATGAGGAAAAAACCCAACAACAAGAAGAATAACTGATAAATTGAAAAGCCGGAAGAGAAAGATTATCTGATTTAAATTTAAATTATTCCTTTTCCCATACTGTCCAGTTCAGCAGTGCTTGGAGTGTGTTTCTGAGACGAAAAAAATTGCTTTATCAGAGGCTTTTTGTTGTTATTTTGGGGTGTTGTGGTTCAGGCCAGCCTGGAATTGCTTTGTTGGCAGCACAATAGGATTCACAAGTATCCAATGCCCAACCCTTTGGATTCTCCACTTGTTCCAATCCCATGTTCCTCACCCTCCTGCCCAGGTGCTACAGGAAAAAAGAGCACTTGGTACAAATGCTGACCAAGAAAAGCTTTGTCTGAGTAGTCTCTAATTTAGAGAGAAGCACAGATCTGGTGATTCCCAACCTCCAGGAACAAAGCTCCTGGATTTCCACCTCTGGAGGTAGAAGGAGCTGAGGCTGCTGCTCACCCCTGCAGTGATCTGGGTCGCTGTGGGTTCGTTTTCTTCTTTTCTCCTCTTAGAGCCGGAATTGAATGCTCAGGAGATGCAGTTTCGTGTTCAGACTCAGATGCTTATTAATTCTTATCTATAGCACAGTCTCACAAGTTGTGAGTTCCAGCTAACAAAGTGAAAAATGGCTCTGTCTCTAACTCTTTCCAAGGTCTTTTAAGCACTAATTGTCCAATAAAGAGATGACAACTGTATTACTTTTAACTTTAACCCAATAACCGACCACCCATGGCCTGCAATGCTAACCTTTTTACCCAATTACAAAACACCACCCAAACCCATGAGGAAGAAGGTGAAAGAAGAATTTAGCCTACACCTTAATCCTTCCTCTTGCCTTTATATACATTACTATACACTAAAACCTTAAATCCTAAGTTTTGCACCCTGTGACACTGCACACTTCTATTCAAACTACACACCCACAACACCAGTGCCATCACTCGATTTTGGGAGCCTGTTCCACAGCCTCAGGTCAAATGTGATGCTTGTTTAAGGGTCAGTGCCTTTGAGCACAGAAAGCCTCAAATTCTCAGCATCCAGGGTTCCAACAGGTTGTCAGGGTTTTCTGGCTGCCTTTTCCTCCACATGGAGATGATGAATGGAAGTGACTGCCTGGCTCTACCTGCAGTGGCCTGAGCACTGAATTTTTCACATAGAAGGAGCTTTGCAGCCACATGCTCCCAGTGCTGCTGGAACTGCCTGGCCTGGCCCCATCATCTGCCTCTCACCCCGCTCTTTCCAGCTCATTTTGCTCATTTCTTGCACTAAAATATGGCTCATTTCCTGCACAAACTGCTGAAGCATCAATTATACGACAGATTAAAATGAATATTTTAATGCAGATTTGGGTTGAAAGGGGTGAAGAAGATGCCAAATTGTCAAAACACAAAACTCTCTGTGCTTCCAAATGAGCTCTCAAGAAAGGAGCTGCTGGATTGCTGGACTGGAAAAAACCCTTCCATTAAGATGAAGGTAAGACAGATCACAGGGGACATCAGAACAAGAGCTGTGCAATGAGCACTGTTAATGTAAAACTGTTCCCTGCACTGATTCCATAAAAAACCAAATGTCTAAGAGAAAAAAATCTGAGCTGGCTGACCCTGATAAATGAAAATACATTGGAGGAAGCAGAAGGGTTTGCTTGGGAAAGTTAGAGGAAAATGGACTGGATGTCAGGAAAAAGTTGTTGCTTGAATGCAGTGGAGGGAGGTGGAGGTGATGCACAAAGAGAATTTCACTGACTTGCCATGGAATTCAAAGTGCAGATTAAAGGCTGCTGATCCCACTGCCATGGAGGCAAGAGAGATTCCAGCATCATGCCAGGAAGTGCCATGGAACTACGAATAAAATCCATGCCAAGGAAAGACAACAACAGTCCTGGCAGTTGTGAATGTCTCAGTATCAATTGCTATTGCAGCAGCAAATTCTGTATTGTTCTGTATTTTCTCCATTACTTTGTGTGTTTTGCAAAGGCAGAAAGATTCATTTTGTAAACAAGGCAACAAAGAAAAGATATTCTGATCAGCTTTATTATGATCTACTCCTGGCTGTACCTGCAGCCAATCTGTACCTATCTGTACCTCCCTGAGTGTGAGGAAGGGCTTGTGCAACAAAATCTTAATTAATTGGCTCCACTAATCAGCTGGGTGTGCGTGTGGGGTGGGGGTGCTCCCACAAACTGTGTGTCCTTCTTATCTGATCAGGTTAAACTCTTCTCCTGGAGATCTGGGAGATGATCTGGTTAGAGCAGCACCCTTGGGAAAGGGCCCAGGAGCTCCCTGCACAGCTGAGGATGCAGGAGTGGGGCAGCTGCTCACCTGTGCTGGGCAGTGAGAGGTCACCAACAGACCCTCCACACAATCACAGCCAGGCTGGAAGAGACCTCCAAGATCACAGAGCCCAAACCAGCCCCAACACTCGACCAAACCCTGGCCCCGAGTGCCACATCCAGGCTTTCTTTAAGCACCTCCAGGGATGGTGGCTCCACCACCTCCCTGGGCAGACCATTCCAGTACTTTATCACCTTTCTGCAAAAAACTTTTTCCTAACATCCAACCTGTATTCCCCTGGTGCAGCTTGAGGCTGTGTCCTCTGGTTCTGTCAGTGCTGCCTGGAGAAAGAGACCAGCCCCACCTGAGTACAACCACCTCTCAGGGAGCTGTGGAGAATGGTAAGGCCACCTCTGAGACTCCTTTTCTCCAGGCTAAACAGCCCCAGCTCCCTCAGTCATTCCTCAGAGGATCTGTGTTCCAAACCCATCACCAGCCTTGTTGCCCTCCTCTGGATGAGGAGGAGGAGGACTTTCCTTCCTCTGCAAAGCAGGGAGGTGATGAACACACCTTCCCTTCCTCTGCAAAGCAGGGAAGCACCAGCAGCACCCACGGAAATCACAGCAGGATGTGGCAGGAATGCCAGGCTGGGGATGCAGGTTTCCCCAGCCCAGGAGGCTGCTGTGAGCACACACACTCCTTTGTTACTCCAGGGTGTATCTGCACCATGTGCAGGGCTGGAGGTTCTGTCACCCCTGGCTGGAACATAAATTCCCAGCACAGGCCGTGCCAGCTCCTCAACAGCCTCTTTGTTCCAGCCCTCCTCCCCTCCACCTCCCCTCTAATTTAATCAAGATGTTTTTGGGATTCTACTGCGGGGCTGTTCCGCATTCCACCGAACATTAACGACTTCAGCTTCCAAATATTTGGGGGGATAATGAAGAGGAGAGCTCAGGAATGCTGTCAACATTTTCTGCTCCGGATCTCCAGCCCCAGGGAAGATCCTCCTAAGCCTGACAGAAAGATGGGATGGCTTCAAAACTCACCATTCCTGGAAGTTCCTGAGGTGCTTTCCCCATAAAACCAACAACAGCCAGCAAGGGCTGAAGCCACGGAAGGGTGAATGTGTAACACACCAAGATAAGAGATTTTTATCTAATTTGCTGCCTGAAGTTGTGTCAGAGGGTGACAGCTGGAGCTGGAGCCCAAATCTGCTGATTCTGGAACAATATCAGGTCTCTGCATCTTTTAAAAGTAATAATTAAATATGCCTAGGTGGAGAGTAAACTTAGATATTCCCATATTTTTTGAATCATGGTGGAGAGAAGGTAAGGATGCCAGGAGGGGAGCAGGGACGTAGCACAGAGGTACCAACTCTGCACCTCACTGAGAGTTTCACTCATGGCATTTGCACATTTACCAATTTACCCTGTGATGAAAAATATTTTCACAAATACCCAGCATTTTACCCATTACATTTCTGTCATGGGATGGCTTTTCCGTGTGTGGGGTGCTTTAAGATTTGTCATATTCTGGTACCAGAGCAGCAAGAGACACAGTGCAGCTGTAAAGTAGGTCAGGACAGACCCCTTCAGAGAATTAATAATGCCTCTTCCTTGATTACTGCAAGGCTTTTAACCAACTCATTGTGGATTTTCCATTTCACATCAAACACCCTGCAGTGTACTAGATAAACTGGGGGCCTTTTCCCACCATCAAAAGTGCTAAATAGGAGGAGAATTTCAAATCCTCAGGTTGGTTTTCTTGATTCCAAACGGGGTTTTCTCCCCATAAATATCCTCAATTAAGTGGATACACGGAGAAAGGTCCCTGCTCCAGCAGCACAGGGACCCTCCCAGCTAAAACCAGAGCAGAAAATGTGTTTTAAACCCAGCAGGGCAGGCAGATGCTGAGCTGGTACCTGGTTCAGCTCAGAGGAACAGCCTGACCTGAGGCCCCTCTGCTCACAGAATAAATCTGCCTTTCTGCCCATTAACATTTGCCAGTCACTTCACAATTTCCTTATGTAAAAATCTGTCAAACTGAAAAGAATCAGTTTGTTCAGACATTGCTCAAAGTGAGCCTTCCACAGTCTGTTCTTTTAAAAAAGGTAATTTTCTTTTTTTTTTTTTTTTCTTTTCCTTCAATTTGAACAAGATTATCAGGCTGCTTCTAGGAAAATTTCAAAGAGACAACACTGAAAGAGTGATTAAAGAGACCAAATTAAAGAGACTGCTGCTCAAAGGTCTATACATATATAAAAAATCCCAAGGGATCCCACTCAAAAGATACGTCTGGAGGCAAGAAAACCTGATAACCATGCAAGGAACAGGAAGGTTGTTCCATGCAGAAAAATGAAGGGTTACATTAAACAGAGAGGGTGACAGGGGGACAGAGGGAAAAGGGGAAATCAGAGCAAGAATCAGCTCAAATATAAAAATATGTTGGGGGAAATACATATATAAATATAAAAACATACATAGATATATAGAAATAACAAAGTAAAGGGGACGTGCTGAAGAAGGACAAGCAGGAGAAATCAAAGGGAGATGAAGGAATGAAAAGAAGCAGACATCAAAGCAGGATGATTTTCCAGGAGAGGAGAGGTGACTGGAATAGCAATGTTGGTGGCACCAGGGCTGGGAACTCCAACCCTGTACCTAAGCCAGCCCTAAATCATTAACTCTGCCCAAACCAGAAAACATCACCTCCTCCCCAAGGTGGAACTATTTGTTACTAGGAGAATTCCTCCCCCCCCCCCCCCCCCCCCCCCCCCCCCAGTTTTATTTGCTGGAAATGTGGTTATTTCACCATTTATCTTCCACAGGAAGATAAATGTCCCTGGGGACAGACAAATCCCAGATTCCCACTGACAGCACCAGGATTCATCTTCAGGACTGTAAGAGAAGCCAGTCCCTGATCAGCAGCATCTCCCACCAGCACCTAAAAGTGTTTCTCAGGAGAAACCAAAACAAGGGCATGGAAAAGTACAGTGCTCCAAGAACTCCTGCACCTCAGCCGAGAGCTTGCAATCCAAACCCACATTTGGGGCACACAGCTCAGACGTGGGAAGGCTTTGCAGGAAAAGGGACCCGGGGAAGTAAACAAAGCCCAGAGGCAGGGGAAAAGGGGCTGGCACACAACGTTCACCCAGAAGCACACCAGGGCTGGCTCTGGCAGCAAACAGCTGCTCTTATCAGCACAGATAGCTTTGAAGTGGCTGGCAGGCTCCCATCCCTCCCTCCATCCATCCTGCCCTCCCTCCCTCACTCACACAGCCCTGGGGTGGGATCTGTGACAGCACCTGGATCTCCTTGTCCCAGCACATGCACAAGCACAGAGCAGGATTCCAGTGCTGGGCCCTGGAGTCCCGTGTGCAGTCAGGCAGCCCTGCTGGGTGCTGGAATTCACAGAACTGACAGAAACCATCCCTGCTCCACCACCAGCCTCGCCCTTTGCAGAGTCCGAGGGTCCACCAGTGACCACGTGGGAATCTCACCCTGAGCATTCTCCAGCCCAGCCCTGCCACCGCTCCTGGTGCTGGTGGATGCAGAAGGAGCTGCTGCCCCCACTCAGGCTCTCTGCTGCTCCAACTCTCTCTGCTTCCTCCTCCTTGCTGCCACAAGGGCACGTTTCAATCACACAATCACAACCAGGCTGGAAGAGACCTCCAAGATCACAGAGCCCAAACCAGCCCCAACACTCGACCAAACCCTGGCCCCGAGTGCCACATCCAGGCTTTCTTTAAGCACCCCCAGGGATGGTGGCTCCACCACCTCCCTGGGCAGACCATTCCAGTACTTTATCACTTTTCTGTAAAAAAACTTTTTCCTAACATCCAACCTGTATTCCCCTGGTGCAGCTTGAGGCTTTGTCCTCTGGTTCTGCCAGTGCTGCCTGGAGAAAGAGACCAGCCCCACCTGAGTACTGATGCCTTGGGAAGGCTGAGCTGGAACAGAGACTGGACAGAGCCAGAAAATAAAGTAGATATTTATTGAAAGTCCTTTAAGGATCCACCTTGGGCAGGACAAGAGCCTGGCCAGGGCTACAGGCAAGGTGAACCCAAAATGGTCACAATGACTAATCAGTCACCAGGTCTCACACTTTTATAAGTTTTGGTCCATTTGCTTATTTGGGTTAATTATCCAATTACAGCTTCAGGTTGTGAGGTCTCCTCCTTCTTTTCTCTTCAGCCCCACCCTTGTTAATGCTTTTGGGCCTAAAAGTTGTCCTTGGATTGCAACAGGAAAAGGATTTGTTTTGTCTCCCTGCTCTGTGCAGAGCTGTGTGACACTGACTGTGAGCTCAGAGCTGCACCCCTGGGCAGCACAGAACCTGAAAAATGTGAAAGCTGAAATTCAAGGCATCAGTACAACCACCTTTCCTTCCCAGCACAGCCCTTATCACACCCAGCCAGCCCAGATCACAGCTGCACTCTGTCCTTTGAAAAGCTCTCCAAGCACAGAGAAGCAGCAGCTCAAGAGCTCAGTGACAAAAGGGACCTCAAGCACCTCCTTTTTCCCTGTCTGTCCCTCACCTCACCTGCTCCCGCATCCCAGCACAACACAAAACACTGATGTCAGAAAAACGGCCCAAGGAAAGGATTTTATGCCTCAGGACCTGCTTTGGGCTGCCCTCAATAGATGAGGATCTCTGTGTCAGCATCCTCTCCACATTTCACAGCACTATTTACAACCTAAATACTTCCCAAATTTAAGCTGGTAGATTCCCCATTGACACCTACAGCAAGGCAGCCTGGCTTTGGCAGCAACTTGCCCCTGTTTTTAATCGAGGGAAAGGTAAAAAAGGTGGAAAAAATTTGTTTAAAGTTCAGAGATACTCTAAAAACTTCTGTGGTGCTTTGGGAATATTTTACAAACGTGCCACTGAAGTGGGGTTTATAATTGGGTAACATTTCTTTAAATCCGTGGACTGCAAAGCTGATTTCAATATTTTCATCACACACCTCATCTGTTTTCTAGCCTGCAGTACCTTTTGTACTGATTCAAGCTGCTTCTTGCAGCTCAGGAAGGGAAGAGACTCAAGTGAAAAAGCACAAGTAGGTCCACATCAGCCAAATTTCTCTATTTATCAGCTGCTACCAGATAACAGAGGAGGCAATTTTTGGTTTTAACCACCCAGCACAAGTGGAGTTGTAATCAAACACCTGATTTGGCCTTCAGCCAAGCTGCTATTCCTGGCAAACAGCCAAACAAGTAGTTGGGATTTAGCAACAAGTGCCTTTTGTTTGCACAAATTAATGTAGAGTTTGCCCTTGGCCCGGGAGAAACAAACCAGAGATGGTATTTTGCTGTTGATTGGTTATTTTTTTGTTTTTATTCTAGTCCTGCCGCCCAAAATAAAGTATAATCATGGGTTTGCCCTGCTTTATAAGGGGCTGAAGGTAAAGTTGCCATTTCCAGCCAAACTGGGATAATATCAATTTCCAAGTAATGCTTTGCCAAGGCATTTTCCAGGCCACCTTTTTCCAGCACAGCCCTTGTTGAAATTCAACAGGGAGATTACTCCTCCTTTGGAGGAATTAGAGGAATTGAAGAGTAACTGCCATTCAATAATCCCGTGTAAGTATCTAATCAACCATAATGTAATTACCAGAAAGTTTTAAAAGGTCAAAAAGGCCTCAGTGTGATGTTACTTGAAAAGGAGAAGATTCCTCCTCTGCTCAGGCAATGACTTAAAAACCAGAAAAAGTATAAAACACAAAATCCTGCTGCAGCAGGGCACAGGCACTCTGCCCTGCAGGTAACACACCAAGATGCTGCTCTTTCAAGTGCATCTCGACATGAAACTTCACAATACCTAGTACTGCTCATTTTCCAACAGCCTAAACAAGCTGCTTTTTACAGGGCCTTTTTTTTTTTTTACACTTAAAGCAACAGAGAGAAAATAAGAAATATCTGAACAATCCCTCCCTTCTCGAGGCCTTGCAAGAGCAGAAATAACTCCCCAAGCTCAGGACAGCTTGCAGGGGGTGGGAGAGGGGGCAGAGAAATAATAAATGGCTTTTTAAAGTGAAGACTTGCAATGATTCCACCACGTGAAGCAGCAGATGTTGCAGCCATTGGCAAATCTCTGCAGGGACCAGGCATCACCCCTGAATAGCACTTTCAAAGCCTCCAGATCGTGTTTCTTTAACTGCAAGAAGAGATTCCTAATAGGAAAACCCTCCCACACAGTCCCACCTCCCATCCCAGGTGGAAATCAAGGGGACAAGGCAAACAAAAGAGAGCTCAGCTGCGTTTTCTCCTTTTCCCAGATAAGGGCAATACATCCTTTTATTATCTAGCATGGCAGGAATTCTCCCTAATTTTTCTTTTAACATCAATTTCTCCATGGCAGATAAAATTCTGTCTTTAAAGAACTGTTCATGACTAATGTTCAGAGTTGAAGAACTGGAAGCTTTAAAATTTAATTAAATTTTCAACATCTATTCAAAACTGTGGAGCAGGCTAAGAGGAGAAAAAACACTGCCTTGATTTAGACCAACAAATCTCAACTGGACACATTGGGGAAAATGCCTGAAAAAATCAAAGGCAAGTCAAGCCCAAAGAGGAAAAAATCCCCCAATAAATGGATGCACCACAAGTAACAGTTGGATGGTATTTTAGAAGAACCAAAGTGAAGTTCTGTGCTGGAGTTACCTTCTTGAAGAGGCGTCCTGAGTCCTCGCTGACCTGGACAAAGCGTGGGATGATGTTGTTGAGATAAATGTCACTGAGGGTGGTGTGGTCCCTGCTCTCCCTCTTCACCTGGTTGAGCAGCAGGTTCCAGCAGTTCACTGGTGACAGCACATTCTGATCCTTCCTGCAAGGACACAAAACAGGAACAACTGGACAGGATTCTACCACTGCTCTGGATCTGCAAATGCAGCAATGGGGTGGGTGGGATGCTGAGGAGCAGAGGGAAATGCGGAAAATACACCTTCAATTCCATTTTCCTACATTCCCATGTTTTGCCCCCCAACAAACAGATCCTGCAAATGCAAGCTGTAGTGTGCCAAGTGCATGCTCTAATTTTTCCCTTTGAATCCAGGATTTTGTGCATAAATCAGAGCCTGAGGGAGGGAGGGCGATGGCTCCAGTGTCTGACAGGAGGTTTCACAGTCCTGTCTCAAGAATTTGGGTCTTAACCACAACAAAAAAGATTTCAAGCAGCCAGTGAGCCAAAGAGCATCTGCATAGGAAACAAAACGTTGTGTCTCCTGTGCAAAGCCCATTACGTGACGGCTTCTCTATCTGTCTCCAGCCACAGAAAGCAGCACTCCTAAAAGAAACTGGATTTTCTCATCTTTGAACCTTCCCCACCTTCTTTCAGCTGAAGCACCCAGCAAATGAGCAGCGCAAAGGGCAGCAGGGGAGAGGAGAGGAACCTCGGATTATTTGGGTCAGCATCTCATTTATTGGAAGGATTAAGTTGCCTCTCAGGGCAGCATTTCACCCCACATGAAAGCTGGGGTCTCACAAGGTGCTCCAGCAGCAGATCCAGGTGGAGCCTTAACGACAGCATTTACTTCTCTGCAGCTCTGCTTACCATTCATTTACAGCACAATAATATTTATCTAGAAAAGTGGTACAAAGACCTGATTATTGTACAAGACTCTATTGGATTCCTTTCTTCCTAAAATAAATGCAGTTTAATTTCCATTGAAAAGGGAATATTCTGCACTTGAAAGGACAGCAATCTCTGCTGCAAGAAACATTGGGAAAATGGGAAAACTGAGCCAGGGCAGAGTTTCATTACCCTTCTCATGACACCAGCAGTTGGATTTGTGCTGCAATACGGATAATTTTAGATAAAGAGTTTCAGAACAGCTGATCTTGATTTTTTTTTTTCCTTTTCTTAAAAAAAAAATAATTGGAAAGCTTAGGAGTGAGTGCAGCTTGTGACCCGGACTACTTCACCCACTGACTCCATCTCTGCCCTCTAAAGATGGCAAAGCTACAAGTGAAAATTACCCAGCTACCATGAAGAGTTTGGGACTGAAACTTTTGTAGGAGCAAAAAAAAAAATCCTCAGACTCTCCACCAACTGACCAAAACCCTGCCTCAAAACCCCTCAAGAGCCCAGGCTCCTGCTCCTGGCAGCCTGGAGGAGCTGGGAGCAACCAGCACCAGGAGCTGTGGCTCCAAGAACCCAGGGGGAAGAGCAGGGAGCAGCAGGAATGCCCTGGTTCCCTGGGGAAGGGGAAGCAGGAGAGCTGCAGGAGTTAACTGGCCAAATCCCAGCTGTCCCAGCCACAGCAGCCCCGGCTACTCCAAGGCAGAAATAGCAGGAATACCAGGAGCCGTGGAAAGGCTGCTGAGGGAGAGCACTGGTGTCTGCTGGCGCCAGATGGGTTGTTGACACACTCCGTGTGGTTACACATGAAAGGCAATCCCGCAGGAAAAAATCACCCCAAACTCCGCATGCTCCCAGGATTGTCACCTTCGGGATGCTCAAGCCACACACAGCCAGATTCTCATTTTAAATTCCTTTAATTTCTTGCTGTCTCTTAGGTTTAATAACCCCTTGAGTGCCTTGCTGGAATGGGCTCTTGCTTTTGTACAGATCCAGCATTTTCAAGCGAAGGAAGGGAGGCAAAACCTCTCATTTATTATGTGCTATTGATGGTTTTCCCAGCAAAAAGCAGATATTAAAGGCAGAAATGAAACAGAAAAGGAAAGAGTTGCTTCAAACCTCCCAAGCATCCTTTAAAACTCCACACACATTAACTTTTAGAGCACCTCTGGAACCGCAGCTTCTCCTGGGGTGGGACATGGGCACAGCTTTCCCAACAGGGAGTAGGAGTTCTACAACAGAACATCTTCAATCCTCACCACAGCAGGTGCCAGGGAGCAAACTGCCATTCCCATCAACCATTCCAACTCTCAAAGGAGCTGGCAAAGGCACTCTGCTCTCAGATCCATGTCACCACAGAGGAGGGATGGGAAAGGGAAGAGAAATATCCACAGGGCCTGGTGGGTACAACCACCCTGAGCTCCATCCCCACACACTCTGCAGAGTGACAGAGTTCCTGTTCACCCTGGAGAGGTAAAACTGATAAGATCAACCCAAGAACTTTAGGATGTGAACATGAACTTTTCCAGAGTGTTGGTGCCTTCACACTGACAACAACTTCTTGACTCAAAGTTTCCCCATGAACAGGAGGAGGAGGAGAAAGAAGATGCCAAGATCCAGATTTATTTCAAGCACTGTTTCTCCGGGTGTAAAGATGGTGTGGTGATAGTGAGTGTGGAGAGTTTATTTAGCTTAGCCTAAATTACAGCAGGATCACAGCCATGGGGGCTGGCTGGGAGCAGGAAGAGGAAGCCGTGCACAGATTTTTAGGGAACCACAAACCATGAAGCCCTGTGGTTTCTCGGGTGTTATCTTGATCAGGTCCTGTGCAACTTCCACTTCAAAGGTTTCAGCTGGGTCTTAAAAAGATCATAAGGGAAGACTGAGTCTCAAGTATCTTAATTAAATTACTCATTCATACAAGGGACTTGCAGACAATCCAAGATTGATCTGCTTCAAGACAAGCAGGGGAGAGCGAAAGATGCCAGCAACACTGAGTTGGGCATTGCAAGGAAATAGGAGAAAAGTCATCTTACAAAACAGATTTAAAAAGTTCACCAATAACAAAATAAATAACAGATTAAAATTTTTTTTAAAAATCTAAAACCGCACCCACAGACCAGAAATAGGAACCCTGTGTTTCCATAAGGAGCACAAGACGAAGGAATGAATCAGATGAGAACAAAAATATTACTGAAGATAAAGTCCCTGTCCAACTTGGACTTCCAGGGACTCAGGGGCAGCCACAGCTTCTCTGGGCACCCTGTGCCAGGGCCTCCCCACCCCCACAGGGAGGAATTCCTACCCAATATCTCACCTAAATTCCCCTCTCAGTTTGAACCCATCACTCCTTGTCCTGTCCTGATGAAGAGTCCTTCTCCAAGGACTGTCCATGGCAACAGAAAACTTCCCTGACCATCCTTGCCGTGAATGAGGCGTTCAAAACAACACCTGAAGTCTCTGGTTCCACCTCCTGAGCTCCCCAAAATAGATTTTCCCTAGAAGTGTCCAACAGGCTTTTCCAAAGCTGGTGCATCCCAGGACAGTCAACTCTGCAAACCCTCAGAGCTGGAGCTGGGCCAAGTGTGAGAGCAGAGATTTAATTGTTCCTCTAAATACTCTTGCAACCCTCTCTGAATTTTGTCCTCTGCAGTGTGCTCTGGCAAGAGAGGCCACAATCACAGCAACGTGGTGTGAGACCAGCATCACTGGGATGATGAAAAACAGCACAAAAATCCTCCCTGACGTTTTACATCTATTTCTGCTGGTCACGTAATCCTGGCTCTCCACACTCAGGGAGGTCACTGAATCAATGAATGCTGAAGGCTTACAAAAACCTTCCAAATGGGGTTATTTGACAGGTTCAGAATAAAATGTGCAGGACTCGGTTTCAACAAAAAGAGCCACAAAAAAATATACGTTTGTTATTATTAATAATAATAATGTAAGTGAAGCCCACGTGACTCAAATTCTTCTGTTAATTCCTCCCTCACAACCTGTATCATCCCTACTTTAGAGAAATCATTTCACTTTTAGAAAAATTAAAGCTGAACTCTTCTGCAAGCTGCTCATTCAAATCCACATCTGATTTTCCCTGACACAGCTCAGTGTTAACTGCAAATTTTGAGAATTACAAGCATGGACATCCATGCTGCTCCCTGCCCTTCTCTTCCAAAAGATTCCAGTTATGAACATCTGTTGTTTACAAGTGCTCAGCCTGAAGGTTGCCAGACTTATTCTGCATCTTCTACTTCAAGGCAAAGGCTGCCAGAAAGCCATCTGAATTTCATGCTGGGATATCCTGGACATTCAGCTCTCCAGCTGACAATTGCTACTCGGATCCTGCTTCCAAAGATTATCTTGATTTAAAATATGGCCTTAAAATAGCCTTGTCTTTTTTTTTTCTTTTTTTTTCTTTTCTTCTTTTTCCATTTTCTCCCTCAAAAGCAATCACTCAAGATTTGCCATGGTTTTCATATTGTTGACTGTTGATTTGAATAGGCAAATGCCTCCAGGACAAAAATCACATGAAATAGGAGAACTGAAGGCTGGGGTTGGAGGTCCCAGGATCTGAGTGCAGTGGCACGGAGGCTTTTTTGGGGGCTGGAAGTCACACTCAGTCCTGCACCCTGCAGGGATTCCAGACCCAAAAGGCACCTGTGAGATGGATGCTCTGACTTACACCTCAGGTTCCAAACCTGGGACAAACAAGCTCCTGTAGCAACCACAGCTACAAGACTTGGGCTTTGAAAGGGTACCATCAGATGCTGAGGAATTTATATAATACATACACCAAATGTATTGTGTGTAACTATTCCCTTTAATAGCCTAATTGAAAAAAACCCCACATTTTTAAAAGAGAAGGGGCATGGTGAGGTCTAACAGCCATGACAGAGCAGTTTAAAGCGAGTAAAACCTGGGCT
Source organism: Cettia cetti (assembly GCA_013401135.1). Lineage (NCBI taxonomy): Eukaryota > Metazoa > Chordata > Aves > Passeriformes > Sylviidae > Cettia > Cettia cetti. The sequence goes on from VZUI01058055.1 coordinate 76,595, forward strand.
GTATCCAACTGCCATCAACTCCTGTGTCACCCTGGCTAAATCAATCTGTTCCCCTTCTCCAGAGACATCAGATCAGGATAACACACACCTACCCCTGTAAATCATTTTAAGATGCTCCAGTGAAGCTTCAAACTGAGCAGTGTAGGGCACCCTTTCAGCCCAGACCCAGACACCTCGAGCTCAAAACTCATGTGGAAAATTCTCCTGCAAGGAATGGCTGAGAGAACTAGGTTTCTTGAGGCTAGAGAAGAGAAGCTTTGGGGTGACCTAACTGAGCCTGAAGGAGCTGATGAAAGATAGAGATAATTTACAAGGGGCTGGAGGGACAGGACAAGAGAAATAGCTTCAAATTGACACAGAGCAGGTTTAGGGGGGATATTGGGAAGAAATTCTTTCCCGTGAGAAACTGGCACAGAATTCCCAGAGATGCTGTGGCTGCCTCATCCCTGGAAGTGTCCAAGGCTGGGTTTGGAGCAACCTGAGGTAGTGGAAGTTGCCCTGGATGAGCTTTAAAGTCCCTTCCAACTCAAACCATCCTGTGATTCAATGAAACATGGCCACCTGATCAACTCTGGGACAGCCACAGCTAAGAAAAATAAACCTCACTAGGCTTTGGGAAGCCCCACAGCAGCCTGCACCTCCCTTGCAGCCTGTGCTCCTCCCAGCATGGAGGAATCCACACACTCCAATTTCAGGGGCCAGCCCCAAGCCTCCTGCCCTGGAGAGCATTCCCTTACAGGAACACAGTGGGAGCAGCCGGCAATGCCACAATAGCTGCAGAGCAGGAAAGCACATGCAAATGACAGGGTGGCTGCCCGACAGAGTTCCGTGTGTCAGGAGAGCTAAAAACGGGATGTGCCACGGGGAGCAGGCAGGGAATGACACGGTACCTTCCGACATAATTACCAGCTTCTGGGGAGAACAGCCTATTATGGGGTATTTATAGGGTCAGAGCCAGGCAATTACAGAGCTCCTCTCCCAGATGTGTAATCCTGAGGAGCAGGGAGCTGATGGCTGCCTTTGATTGATTCCAGCATCTCCACAAGAGATGCCAGCCACGACACTCGCCGTGACTCAGACACAGCAGCACTGGTGGTTACGGTGGGAATTGCTTCCCGAAGGATGGATCCCTGTGGCATTCTGGCACTCCTCTGACTGGCACAGCCAGCACACAAATGACCAAACAAGTGCTGCACGGCCAGCCTGACCTGTGCCACTGCTGACCAACACTGCCCACACACCCAACAGCCTCTGACTTTGTGTTATTTTTCTCTTCTTCCAACTCCTGACCAAATTAATTTGTGTATTTAGGACTCGGAGCTTGCAGGGACTCCACAATCCAAGAGCAAGGCATTTTTCTGCCAGGAGCAAGCTGCTGCTAAAGTAAGTGAAATCAGGAGCCTGAGCAGCACCAGCCCTCTCCCTGCAAATCCTGCAGGATTCTGTTCAACTCTGGTCAAAATTTCCACATTATAAATTCATTCTAAATCCCCAAGCAGAAGGTAAGTTCTATGCAACTTTCTCAAGCTGATACAAAAGTGTTTCTGATGGGTTGTTTCATATCACGTAATGTAAAGAAAATCACCTCAATTTTCACCAGAAATAACAACAAAATCAACTGAAAACACTGATCACACTGCAGAGGAAAACTGTAATTCAAGATATCTCTTTAGTGCCATCTTAAAGGCACCTGCAGGACCTGCAGAGTTTATAGTTGTAACAACACTTTCACTCTGAAGGAAAAGAAAAAATCCTTCAGACTCTGACAGGTCCAAGGGTATGCAGAATAACGCTTCCCCAGTCTGTCAAACGGCTCTGCTCTGCTCAGGCTTTCCTGAGAACGCAGCACCATGTGTGCTCTAAATGAGAACTGAAGTGAATGACATCAAAGCTGTGCAGACAGGAAACTTAAAATGGTGCCTCCTTAATGGCTTCCACAAAGAGAGCTGCTGCTGGAAACGGGAAGCTGCTGTGTCCCCACATCCCTCCAAACACAGCAACAACACAACACAAACACAGGGAGAACGTCCCGACCCAAACAATGCGAAAAGTGACGCTGTGCTTTGGGCGGGGGCAGGCCCAGATGGATCCTCTCAGCCCACAATGTCCAAAGCAGAAATGATTCAGGTCCCAAGGCTGCTGCTGCTCCGTGTTTTCCCCAGCTGCTGCCCTGACAACACAACCCAACAAGGCTGAGCACTGCCCAGATGGAAGCACGGGAGCGCCGTGCTGGGTTCACGTGGCTGTGCCACGCAGCCCCTTCCTCACATACACCCCCCTCCTGCAGCCCCTCCTCCTGGGAAAAGCACCTCAGAAGAATCAGGAGGATGTGGACCCAAGTTCCATCTGCATCAGTCATCCCAACCCAGAGAAGTGGGGAAGAACCAACATCCAGCAACAAGCCCAGCAGCATGGCCAGACCCACTTGTAAATGATGCTTCAAGCAGAGAGTCAAGAGATTGTCAGTAAGGACATGTTTAGGCTTTAATTGAGTCCCATCAGCTCAGTATCCAGGGATTCCCCCACCCACAGTGCCAAAGCTCTCTTTGGAAGTGCTACTGGTTTTATTTCCCTGCTGTTTGAAGTGATAGTAGCAAAGCTGCAACACAACTCCCACACAGAGTGTGCGTGGGATCCCAAAAACGGAGAACTGACAGCAGGGAACAGACTGGGAACAGCTTCCCTTTAGAAAACCAAAGCCATCGACACTGAAGGAAATCCTGGCTTTGTCCATCAAATCTGGCACACAGGTTTGCCCACCCTTCCCAAGAAAATCACTCCTTTTGCACATTCCAGCTCTTACATCCCATTCCCTCTTAACAACACGTGATCTACCAGGAATTAATGACATGAACGAGCACCCAGAAACCGGGAATGGCTTCTGTGTCCAGCACTAACCTAGGGAATGTTTGGCTCTGGACTCAGAGCAGTGCTGGTGCCTACATTCGCTCTAACACTCTCTTTTCCATTCCTATCCTTGAAACCCATTCTACAGCATGGGGGGGAAAAAAGGGCAGAAGTAAAAGGCAAATACTCTACTTGAATTGCTGGTCTTTGGTGCTCCTAGTTTTAGCCAGGAATCTCTCAGCCAACTTCTCCAAATTCCTGGAGTAATCCATCTCAATCTCAGCCTTCTTGCGGAAGAAATCCTGCAAGTCCTGCAGTAACTGGACCCGAAGCTCACACTGCTGGTCAAGGCATTTCAGCTGCTCTACCAATTGGGCACGGATCTCTGCAACAAATAAAAGCACTGCAGATTAAACACAATCCCATCACAGAAATCACCATCAGTTCTCCAGCAAAACATAGTTAAAAAATATGTTTCCTTGTTAGTGTCAGCCAGGCTCCCTTGTGGTGAACAACTCTATCTGCAGGCAGAAAATGACCGGGGTTGCATCTTGGACACACCAATCACAGGAAATCCACCCCAACCCCTGCAGTCTGGTGCACAGCAAAGCTTTGCTGCTGAAAAGTGCATCAGTTACAAGTGTCAAGTGCATTTTTGGCATGGGGAAGGAGTGGTCACTGCCTAAAAATGTACTGAATCTCAGTCTGGAAAAGGGACTGAACGCTGCAATCCCCCACGTCAGCTCAGCAAATCACTTCAGGGAATTTCTATCAAATTCCTCAGCAAACCACTCCTGATGCAGAAACAAGACATTGCACATTCTGGGGCACTCCCCAAAGGCACCAAATTCAGATTATTCAGTTTGTTCCTGAGTCTCCAGCTGTGCAGCTCATTATAAACCAAGCCATGAAAGAGATGAAGAAACCCCTCTGGAGAGCCAACATCAGAGCACTTCCCATTAGGAAATCATCTCCAGGAAGTCTCCTTTTCCTTTTAAAATGTCTGCAAGTAACATATCTCCATCTAAGGCTCCCATAAAGTACACAGATATAGGTGTTAATAATGTAATTAATTATTAATAAATATTCATAATAATCACAGCATAATTATTAAGAATATCTCTATGTTAACACCATTTTTACAGTTTTCATGCATTTTACAAACATGAAAGCTTCTCCCATTAGCCACGTGTTTTCCTTATCCCACTGATCCTGAATTTAAGGGACAGAATAGTAAAATGACTCACTCACGGTCAAACAGGGCAAGAAAACACAGCAGAAGTGTGTCAGTCCCAGCCTAAAAATGCAGAAATATTCAGTGATGCAGCCAGCAAAGACTATTTGGCATTTACACAGGCAATAAACTCAACATGAAATCAATAAAATATGCCCTTTCATCTAAAGGTCTTGGAGCAGCGAAACTGTAGAGATTTGCCACGGCCTGACTGCAAGTGCTGCTCCCTCCAAAGGTTTTCCAAGATGTGTTGTTCCAGGCTGAACTCAGAACCAGCAATAAAATTTCAGGTTTCACAGCTTTCCTCACACCTCCCCACTACAACTGCAGGCGCCCACAACTCCATCACCACAAGGGAAGGCAGGGACGGAGCATTTTCCAAATCCAATTTTTTAGAAATCAGCTGCTTCACCACTGATTTCTGAAATACAGAAAATCACAGAGAGCAGTTTGGCTCCTCTGTGAGTTTGTCCCTTTGCCCAGGAAAAAAAACCATCTGGACTTCCATGGTTTCATTCCTGCCATGCACTTCCAGGATCAGTTGCCTCGGATCTTGCTCACATCTGCAGGAACAGTTTTAAGGAATCAGGGATTTGCCGTGAACAAAACCCCACATCTTTATTTCAGGGACTCCAAAACCCAAACCACACGTATGAAAATACGGCTCCTGGGCAGGCTTGCCAAAAAGAAAAAAAAAATAAAAGAAAATCTGCACAAATGTGGGGTTTTCAAGTTTGAAGATGACCTCGATTAGCATTGAATTTGGTTGTTACCAACTTCTCAGTCTGTGGTGCCCAGGGGCTTTTGCTGCAAGGAGGAAATACAGCAAGCAAGGTTGTTGAAAGGGAGGAGTCAACACTGTAATGTGGGGGCAAAGCTGGTCAGGTTTATTTTTTTCCCCAAGAGAGAATCTTAAAAACCAGAAAACCTGTGTTTCTTCATCAGGAAACAGCTACAGACAAACACATCGACCTGAGCTGCCTGTGCACTTCTTTAACCAAAACCACTCCAGTTCCACCCTGTCCCTGGGCTCAGTGGGAAGAGTGTGGGGTCACCCCAGGAAGGGCTCAGCACCCTCTAAGGGTGCTGAGGAGACAAATCCACCAGGAACCCGACCCTGGATGGGTAGAAAGCACAAGCCACACCAGGTGAAATCTGCACTCTGCATGCTGCATTCACCGCAGCTCTGGAGATCTCTTTGCTTTTTGAGCTGCCTTTGTTGTTTGCCCCATCCCAGCTGGTGTTTCAGGACTGGCAGGGCCTGGGAGGGCCACGGGGAAAGCTGGGATGCTCACACACATCAGACCTGCCAGCACTTATGTAAAACTTCACTGCTGATGCTCAACATGTGCTGCACACACTCAGCTCGAGCCACAAACCCACTCAAGGATTTGCAAGGCTCTGTATGAGTGACAGGTTTTACCAGGGAAATGCAAACCAGACACCCCCATCCCACCTGAGGCTTTGCCATTAAGGCTTTTTAAAGTAAAGGAGATGATAACAGCACCAAAATTGCCAATAAAGTGGTGTTTCCTTGCTGCAATCACTCAGTTCTCCCAATCCTTAACCTGACACTCACCTGCAGGTCTGACATCCAAAAGGGAATATCCTTCAACACAAGAAGCATTAAAAAGCTCTTCCCCCCTTTGTGTTTTCTCCTCCACCCTTTCCTCACCAAAAGGGATGTTCCCAACACAGAAACAACTCTGTGACCTTTTCAGAAGCTACTGGACAAAAGACACTAATTTTAGTAAGTTGAGGACTCATTGAAGGATATCCCACAAAGACAATTCCTAAGCAGATCTGGTGTTTTCTGCTAAGCACATTAAGAAAGAGAATCAGAATTCAAATGTAACAAATTTGGCCTGTGATGTTTCTATGTGTGCATTTAGGGATTGCTCACCTGCAATTTTTCGGAAGTCAGCAATCCTCTTAGCATGGATGAGCAGCAGGCACCTTGTTAGAGAAGAGGATTGGGACACGGATGGCAAATACCAAATTCAGGCAGATCATGGAATGACCACTCACCCTCCTTGGTGCCTCAACTGATGGATTTTTTTTTTTTTTTATGAGGGCAACACCCCAGCAAAATTGGACATTCTCCGTGGTGTTCTCAATTGGAAAACCACCTTCTGGAGCAAAAGTAGAACTACGAAGGATCACTTCCAAAAAACCAGCAGCTCTCAAAGACAAGATCAGCAGAACACAGGTGTTTTAATTACAAAATCACAATGCAGCTCGAGCTCTTGGCTCTCGAGGTGGGACACTTCACACACAGCTCTCTCACTGAACAGCACCGAGAACCAGCAACTTCTCCTTCAGTGTGAAATGTGATATCAGCACTTTCCTTTATAAATAAAGCAGTGTTTTGGAGGGGAGCAGTGACAGCTGATCGGGCTCCCACAGGGAACAATGAGCCATTCAGGCCTGGCTTATCGAGGCCGTGGCGCTGGGCCGGAACGAGGCAACCTTGCTCATCTTTCAAACACACACCCCGCAGTCCTCTGCCACAAAATAAAATCAAGAATGCAGGAATTTCCTGAGGCTTACTGGGCTTTCCAGAGTATAAAGTGTCTGCTTGTTTTCCCACTGCTTACACAAGCAGGAGGTATTTTTTTCGGGCCTGCTCCGAGCACATCCCCCGGCGGAGCCAGGGCCGTGCGTGCTCTAACCTGAGGGTCACCGAATTACACGGGACCTTTTTCACGTCTCCAGTCACAACAACCACTCCAGTCCTGAATCCACTGCTTCTCCCTCTTCTAATTTGCACAGGTTATTCTGTTAACAGCCACTTTAAACACCAAAAAAGCCTTTCCCCCTCCTTTCCTTCAGAGCTGGCACTCCCACCCACTGTGATCGCTGTAGACAAGGAACAACCTCCTGAAGATTCTGGTCCTGCTGCCAGTGCTTCAAGGGCCTGAAGGTGAATAAGCACACATTGAATTCACCGTCAAGACGCCAGTGGCAAAATGAGGATAAACACCAGGTATTCTTATTGTAAGCCTTGCCCTGTATTGCTGAATTCTGTCTATTGTATTTCAAGCTCACGTGGCTGACAACTACATAATGCAAACATCCTCAGTGGCCACAGAAAGTTTTCCATCCACTTTAAACAAACCGTTTATTTGTTACCATCACTGGATCATAAAGTCACCTGGGTCACCAAGGGACAGACCATTGTATAATCCTGGACAGTCGCCCGACTTGACTTTTATCCATTCTGCAACCACCTTTTCAACACTTCATGCAGCACACAGGTGGCAGGTCCGGTTTATAGTGAATTCAGAGGGTAAGGAAGGATCTTCTGTCTTCTATATTTTAATCCCATTTTCCATTCCCCACCTGCAGCAGCTGTGGCTGCACCATCCCTGGAAGTGTTCAAGGTCAGCTTGGATGGAGCTTGAAGCAATCTGGAATGTGCCCTTGCGCCTGGCAGGGGGTGGAAGGAGATGAGCTTTAAGGTCCCGTCCATCCCAAAGCATTCCATGATCCTCAGCATATTCAACCTCCACCAAACACAGCAGAATTTGTGTTTTCATCAAACAATTCCACCTGGAGGAATTGGGGATATCCACAGTGACTGGGACTGCACCTTTCTCTGGGGTACATCACCCAGCGTCCGTCTTCAGAAAAACAGTTTCCCAAACTTGACGTTTTAAGGCTTAAGCATCCTATAAAAATAGAATATGGAACCAAATCTCCTGTACCAACTTGTTCATTCTCCCATAGGTCACTGTGTGACCTAAGAAAGGGCAACCTCAGAGCCTGGAGCCCTCCTTCACAGACTTAAGCAACACTCTTGCTCTGAGCAGGATCGTGCCCCTGCCTAGGAAGGGTTTCGGCTCTTGCCAGGGATAAGCTGGAACTGCTCTAGCTGGATGGCAGCAGGGTGAATCACAGGCTGCCAGCACAGGGCACCAGGAGGAGGCACGACAGCCCCAGCTGCTGCTCAGTATCTCACCCATCTCCTGCATCCACGCCGTGGCTTTCCCAAGGAGTCCCCGCCCCATCCCAAGTGCCACACTGGATAAAAAGATGACAAGCTTGGGAAAGGAGTGGGACGGCAGCAAAACACAAGCACCAAGCCCCGGCTCCCGCCCAGATGAAACAGCAAAGCTCTCACCCACACGGATCTGCGGCACCGGGCAGAGTCCAGCTCCAAACCCAGCTGTGCCTGGTGGTCCCGCACCCATCCCCATCCCCTGGCACTGCCACGGGACCTCAACACCAAGGCACAGCCCAGGGACAGCAGCATCCAGCCAGGAATGGGAAGGTGGCAGCCAGCACAGGGTGTGTGGCTCAGCTAGCCCTGACTAAGAAGGAACCACGCAAAACCGCACACCCAGCCTAACACAAGCTTATCTTTCAGGCTCCCCACAGCACAGGAGAGGCAAGAAAAGCCAAAATGAATTATATATCTGCTTCAGACAAAGCCAGAGCAGTGATTTTAGATCTCATGCCTCATCCTTTTTCAATCCCCATCTCCTGGAAGCTGCCACACACTCGGGTGCTGAACATCAGAATGAGATGTCCTGGCATCTCTATTTGGAGACTCCACAGAAATTGAATTAAAGACTGCAGCTAAGTTCAAAGCCAACACTCCATTCAGTTTGCAAAAGTTAAAACCACCCAACACTACAAATCGTGAGTAAATGCAATAACTGTTTAAATATACAAATAACTTTCAGAGAATGCACTGAATCACATATTTTGACATGTTCTTACCACATCACTAAATTATTCACATTTTTCCTGCCATCACTTATGAGAGGCTGTACTCCAAGAGTGAAGGACTTGGTACTTCTGACTTTTTTTATTGGTACATGATTACAAACAGGGCTGTGACTAATGACAGGCCCAGCCCAGCAACCCCAACATGGCTGGGAGGTTTAATGACTTAGAAAAACCTTTATATATTAACAGAATTCCAGGGAAAAATCTATGTCATCAGCCAAAAGCTGTTGATCATCATAGCCTTAAAAAACTCCCTGGTAATCTAAAAGCTCGACTTTGAAGTGAAAATGATATAAAAAGAGGAAATACAGCCTTTTGTTTGAGACCAGAGCCAGGAGGGAGATTCAGGTTCACAGCCACTGTGAGCCCTGGAAAAGGTAAATATTCTTTCTACAGCTAGATATTCCATTTGAGAAATAATAGCAATGGGTAACACAAACTGACAAGAATCCCTTTGTAGTTATAAATATATAAACAGAGCTGGAGGTGTTGGGAGCTGAAATTCTTTCCAGCAGAGATTGATGAAATTGTTTTGAGGTGCAAGACGAGTGCTTGGAGATTTGCATTAATGAAGTGAAAGGAGAGGATGCCAGACGTGCTTAAAAGCAAAAATTAAGGCTGGTCTCGGTCTCAGGGAAGAACTGAGGACATTCAGCTTTTATTTCCTCACCTACACCCTAATGTATGTGCATCACTAATTACCTGGGGCTCCCAGCTTTTCCAGGCACCAAACAAGTGCCATTTGCAGGAGCATGGCAGCAGCAGCATCTGCCCTGGGTGATGGCTCCAGCACGGCTGGCACCTAGAAAATTTGTAATTTTAAAGAATCCCACTGACCACAGCCAGCCTGGACATTGGTTTTCCATATCCCCACAAAAAACTCCACTCATCTGATATTCCCAGACAGCAAAGTGCTTTTAAGCTGATGCTCAAAATTTTGCAATTAACCGTGTTGACAAAGTTGCCAAGGTATTTAATCCATCCAGTATTCAAATTAAATATTTAAATATTTTTTTCTGTCTAATGAAGGTCCTCCTTTGCTATCATCAAAACACAGCCCATGCTGTTGACTTTTGGGGGGGATGTTTAAAACCAGAACCCAGATTAAATTCCCCTGGGCAGGGATCCATGGCCCTAATTCCAACAGCAGAACGTGAGCAACTCCTCAAAACAAGCCTGATAAGGATAACATGTTTGAGAACATCAGGTAATAATAATCTATTTTTAGGTACTACAACTGTTTATTCAAAAGAAATAAAAGTTAATCAATACATTTCAAAGACCCACGTTCAAACAGCAGGAGCATTGCAGCTTCTCCTCTCCAGGATGTTTCACAGCTATTTTAGGATTGTCTGTACTCAGTTAAAGGTTTTTCCCCAACTGACACCAATCCAAAATTAAAAAAAAAAAACCTCAGGCAAAGCTTTGCTTATACTTTCCCAATTTCTGAATGCTGGAAAAAACGCCAAGTAGTAAAACTACATTTTATCACTGTTTTGCAGCATGGAATTACAGAATAAACAATTTAAAAGTCATTTTGACACATGGACTATTATTGAAATCAAAGACAACACATACACACACACATCCCAGTTCGTATTTTCAAGATTCAGAGAATAATTTGAGCTAAAAAAACTCTTTGTAGCTGCCTGTAATGAGCACCCCCAGTGTTGTGTGGCCCTGGGAGGCAGGAATTGCTTTGGGCCCACTGAACAACCTGGAATAATATGTTCTCCAAACAACTTTTTCATAGTTATTTCAATGGCTTCCTCTCCTGCAGGGGGACAAAGCCAACACTGCATAGATGGCCAAAAATTTGGTGAATATTTTTAATATGAAGGGTATTTTTCCTGCTTTAGTTCCCTTTCTTCTTCTGGCCCAGGGCAAACCAAGTCTCCCTGAAGAACCAAACCCAGATATTTTCCATCACACTCTCCTACTGCTCATCCAAACCTTTCTCTCAGAAAGAAAAGATTCTTCCCTCAAACCCTGCTGTGTTAATCACAAAAGAAAAAAAAAAAAAAAGGTGTTATCAGTGCAAGGAGCTGGAGATGTGCTCCCAGTTATTCACAGCAGCAGCAAGGAGTGAAGCTGAGCGTGTGCTGGACACATTTTCCATCAAATACCTCCTGATATCTCACAGAACCAAGGCTGGTTATGACTAAAATGTAAAAATATAAAATGTTTCTGGATCCTTTCTGGGAGGGAGAGCAGGAGTGGGGATTCCCAGCAAGTGTTGCACAAGGATCACATCCCAAGGAAGGAAAGTTTAACTCCTGCTCCTCCACCAGCCCCTGGACCACTCCAACCCCAGCATCCTCCACCTCCAACCCCACTGACACCACTCTTGAACACCTTAAACACCACAAAAAAAAAAAAAAAAAAAAAAAAAAAAAAAAAAAAAAAAAAAAAGTCATGATGGAATAATAAGAAGTTATCCAGTTTGGGGAAGGTTCCTGAGCAGTGATCAATCCTGGGCCTCCCCACGGAGCATCAGAGTGTAAGAAGAATTCCAACTGCCCCAAAAGTGTGGGAAATGCACAGAAACACCCTGCAGGAACCACGGTAATAATTCATTTGCAAGCCATGAGCTGCCTGGGCGTGGGGAAGGAGGGAGCCAGGGCTCTTCCCTTCACAGCAGAAAGAGATTTGAATGAAGAATGTGGTACTGCCGTGCTCACAAAGCACCTCAGGTTCCTTTGTACAGGGAGAGGCTGCACTTGCTCTCACACAGAAGTATCTGTTTATTCTAGAATAAATCCAGCAGGAAGAGGCAGCAGAACAGGTCCAGGAGACAAAATCTGAGTTTAAGATGCTCCTGACCCCATGCAGCTCCAGCTGCTCTGCTGGGGAACATGCCAGGGGACAGCTCTGTGCAGGAGCTCCTGGATCCATCTGCAGCTGTGTCAGGGGGGTTTGGATGGGTATCAGGACAAGGTTCTTCCCCCACAGGGTGCTCAGGAACTTCTCTCTCCCCAAAACATAGCCCTGGAGCGATGGGTGCCAAAACTCTTCATGAAACAACCCAGAAATATTTGGTTGTTGTTTCCTTTTCTCCTCAAATCTCTGATGCAGAAAGGTAGATTTTAGGCTTAAGAGAAAGAAAAAAACCCAATCCTTTCTTACTTTAAAAACAATTCTGGCACATTTCTCCCAATTCCTGCTTCCAGCAGTTTCTGCTGTGCTTTCCTGGCTTATTTTAGAGAGAGTTTCTGTTTGCAGCCCTTCTCCTCCCCATCCTTCCCCCTACTCCACAGTGTAGTAGTAGCTGTGTAGTAGCCACAACTCCATCCTACAACCTTACATATGTCTTCCTCCTAAGCATTAAGATTTCCTCTGCTGCTGCTGTTTAAAACAGAAGTTAAACAAGGGCTCCTTTCGCCTTCCAAAATTTCTCCTCCAAGTGTTCCAGCTGTGCTGTGTCAAATATTGTGAGGGGTTTATTTTAACGGTGAAACAAGCCCTAAACTGAAGTGAATTATTCATCAGAAACGTGTAATGTGATCATTATTTCTGGCATTTCCCATATGCTCTCAGTGCCTCAGTTCACTTCAGGAATCCCAGTTTCAGCTCTCTGCACATCCCCAGAGTGCCACATCCCGGTGCTGCACACACAGACACCTCCAGAGGTGAGAACGCAGCATCCACACACACACAGATGAAATCCTCCACAGTCCTAATTATTTCTTCAGGAAAACAGTCCAGGGATGGATCAAATTCCCCAGACCCAATTCCTGGCTCTCTCCACAAAAACTTAGCTAATTTGATATTATAATTTTTAATTTATCTGTCGAGAGTGCTCAAAATTTGGAAGTGCTAAAGAATCTGGGGTGCAAAAACCCAGAAAGAGCATTAATATGAAAAATCACTATTTCTTCCCAATTCACAAGACCTGAGAGTTACTCTCTTACACAAGATTATTTCATGCAAAGTAACAGCAAGTATATTTGTCGAATGAATAAAACTGCTAGAACAAAAGTGGCAATTTACAACTTACATGCCTTAATCTCTTCAATTAAAGGAAACTCCTTTGGTGAATTATGTCAGATATTTAGAGATACAAACGGAATGATTAATGCCGGTGTCTAATTGAATTTCACCTCAGGATTTCTTTGCCTCCCTCTCCTCTCTGGTACCTAACACGTTAACATGAATAAATGATTGAGAAAGAAATGAAGAGAGGAACAAAAACACTCCTCAAGCACAGCACAGCAAACTCAATTTCAAAATCACTTCCAGCAGGCTGCCAAATTCCAGGGCTGTCTTAGGCAGCCAGGGAAAAGTCAGACACACGTGGGGCTGGTTTTTTAATCACATGGACAATTTTCATCCTTGCTTTGTGTTAAAAAGAGCCAACACAAATTTACCTGGAATATTTCCTAAAGATTCCTAAAAAAAAAACCCAAAAGGAGAATAGGATGAGGCTTCATTTCAAAATGCAGTAATTACATAAGAGTGAAAGATAACCGTGGGTTAGTCCCACCATTCCAGAGGCATCCTGCAATGAAATCCTGGGAATGAAGACCCTTCCCAGGACATCCCTCCCAGTCCTGGGTCCCGTTCAGGTAAACCCACCTGGTCGGTCACGAGCAGCCCAGCCCGGGGCAGGCCAGCAGCCCCTGGACCTGGACAGCTGAACCATGAAGGATCTCCTGGGGCTCCTCCTTCCCTTCCTTCCCTGTGGAACAGCAGGGAAAGCTCTCAGTCCATGGAGGAGGAGGACAGGGACTGTCCCCAGGAGTCAACAAGGTGAGTCAAATATACTGGAGCTGTCAGTGCCTCCCTGCCAGGCCCTGTGTGTGCGTTTCTGGGAGGTTTTCAGGGCTATTAATTAACCCTGAGCATTCCAGGGGAGGTGAATAATGAGCATCATTACAGACACTTCACAGCTGGCTTGAACAACATCAAAAAGGCCCGGGTTATTTGCCCAGGGTACCAGTGGACAATGATGACAGAGCTCGTTTCCTCCAGAGCAGCCTCTCATTTTCCCCACCAACACCAGCCATTAAAACACCCCATAAAATCAAAGTAAGGCCTCTTTCAGCTGGCAGGAGAGTTCAGGATAAATCAGTCTTAACTGTTTGCATAAGAAATCAAATTGAAGCATTGTTTTAATTCAGATATAATACACCTAAAAGCCAGACAGGAGTGTAATTGAAAACCACAAAACACATTTAAGTTTAAAAAAAAAAAGTGCTCCCATCTCCCTGTTGCTCTCTGGCTCAGTCTCTTCACATTCAAAAGGAGTTTACAGCAGGAATACTCAATGAAAGCAAAGCTATCCCAAGCAGGATTTTCCTATCTAACCTACAACACTAATTCCTTCAGGTATAAACATTCAGCTGTGTAAGTGCAACACTGCTGTCTGGAAAGGAACTCACATTTTACACCACAGCACCTCTTGTAAAGGAAGAAATGAATATTTGACAGAGCCTGCAAAGCTCGAATTATGTGAATCATCATTTTTCTATCAGTTCATTGTCAGCTACAGCAACACCCATTAATCAGCACAGCTTAGACCAGAGCTAGAACAAGGAGATGCTTATTTTTCATAAGCCTTTCTCAGAGAACTGACATTAAAATTCAGGTCCTCCTTTTTACGCACACACACGTGTGCTTTATCATTTAGAAACCATTTATATTGCTCCAGCATTTACAATAAATGACTCAAGGTTCAATAAAAGACGTTACTACATACACTGTTTGGAAGATACACAGGGCTCTGCCCAGTCTTTGTACAGTAGTAACTTCAACAATAAAATCGAAGTCTTCCTTTGAATTTTTTTCTTTTCCTCTCTGATCCCATCCTAGTTCTTCTGGGGAAAAATCACCTGGTTTCCAAAAAAAAAAAGCTTTTTCCAAAGAAATTCTAGTGCAGTCCACCACACAAATTGCAGCCATGCACTAGATGTCAAAGGGAAAAAAATCCCCATATTTTACACATATTTGTATAAATAAAAGTTAGAAGAATTTGAAGCCAGAGTATGAGACAGATTCAGGCATAAATCTGGATTCCCAGGCATCAGTTGGATAACAGAGGCAACGCAGTATTCCCTGAAATGAAGCACCATGTCCTGCATTTTGCATGCAGGCTGAGCCTGGCAGGAAAAGCGCTGGTTTGGGTCTCCTGTGCACAGCTCAAGCTTGACCTGAGCCCTGATTAACTCACCTCATTTTCCACTGTGCCACTACAGCACAGCTCAGTCCCTAGAGAGCACCACTTAATAAAACAGGAATCCAAATTTCATAGAGTCATAAAACCCCAGCGTGCTTGGGTTGGAAGGGACCTTGAAGCCCACCTTGTCCATGGGCAGGGACACCTTCCACTGTCCCAGGGTGCTCAGGTTTAAACTGAGATTTCCCAGAGCCACTGGGACAGGAGGAAGAAACACAAGCACACGTAACCCACTGCCTGCTGCAATGGGTGTGACTTATTTACCCCGAGCATTTGAAGGCCCAGCCATGGCAGAGGAGCCCCTGCAGGAGCTGGGGACAACCCCAGCCAAAATCAACACCAAGCAGCAGCGAAGGCTCCTCCGCAGCACCCAGAATATTTGTGTTGGTTCATTGAGCAGGGACGGAAAACAACACACCCAAATCAACCAACCAGCCCAAGAGCCCAGCACAGAAAGGGCAGAAATGGCCAGGAGGCTTTGGAGAGCCCGGGGTACCTGCATCAGCCAGGGCAAAGTCAGGGTCAGCTTAGTGAGGGAAGTTTTTCCATCCTCCTTGAGAAAAAAATACTGAGGTAGAGAAAGGAAACTTCCTCCAGAGATCCAGCCAACCCTGGAATATCCATGTCTCTCAATCTCATCAATACACCAAAAATAATGGAGCATTTTGTTTGGGTTTAGGGGTTTTTATATCTATGGAAATATCTATACTTAGCAAAAGCCTGTGTCAGGAAGGTCTACAAATATCTTAATACTGAACACGCAAATAAATGGTGTAGTAAAACCTCCATTGATAAAGTTACACATGTAACTTTCAGTAAAACTTATTTTAATTTGATTTATATGCTGAAAACACTTCAGATAACTTAGGAAATCCAGTTATTGGCATGGCTGAATTATGAATTATCAATACACAACATTTCATTCGTTCTTATTGCTCGTTAGGTGTATAAATCATTGATGTCATTAAGCTGTGACTGGCATTTGTAAATTCTCATGGTGATGGACCTTTACTGTGGAAAGACATTCCTGTGAAGAGCCAGGACAGATGGATTTGTTATCACTATTTTAAATCCAACAGTTTCACAGGAACATCAGAATAACTTACAGAGGGAAATGAGCAGTGAAAGCTTCAGCTGCTCTGGTCCTATTTTTGTTTTTTAAAAGCCTGAATGGTAATTTCCCATTAACACGAGAGAGAGATCTGTTTTTTCACTCCTATAAAGCCATCAACTCTCCAAATAGAGCGAGTAACCTTATCAAAGCAAGCCACTACACCTTCCAGTCTGACTCACACTGAGACCATCTGGACAAAACATTCAGACAAGAGCTTTAAAAAAAAAAAAAAACCCAACATCTTGAAATAAATTGCCAGACAGCATTAAACAAAATGATCTGTCGAACGTGTTAGAGACGGCCAGAAAAATCTTTAAAAGCAGACAGAGGGGAGGAAACGTGGATCCTTCTGGGATCCACTTATGGCTTATCTGTTCACCTTCCAGCTTTCCCAGCTATAAAACCCAAGAGCAGACCCTGCACTGGGGGTTCCAGGCAGCCTGAAGCCCTGCAGAGTCTCTGGAGATGTCAAAGGAGCACTGGTAGCCCTGAGAGCTGGTCCTGACCCCCTTCAGCCAGTTCTGGCCCTGCTTCTCCCAGTCACACCAGCAATCCCCCAGCACTAACAGCGTGCCACTGTTCTCTCCTACCAACCAGAAAGAAAAAACTACTCAGATCTGGGAATTCTTGCTCATTTCTGCCTCAATTTGCCCCAACAGAAATCAGCAATGGCTCCAGCTATTAAATAACCCCCCAAATCTTGGACTTGATTATCCAGGGTAGTTTTTTTTCCTTTATCTGCCAAAGCAGACACGCTGATCCAGCCAAGGCACTGGATCCAGCTCATTGCACATTTGCCTTTCCCATTAACAAGCCCAGAGGTCATTTGCCAAAGGACACACAGATAAAGCAGACGAACTTTCCACTACTCCCCGACAGCTTAATTACTACCCAGAATCTGGAGCAAGCCATGACAACTTTGCATTCATTTCCACATTTCATTTTTATGACACTCCAACATCTACAGAGGATGCTGTAATTAAAAAGGAATAAAGTTATGGTTAAAAAAACCCACCAGCAAACCCTGGACACAGTCATCTGCTCAAAGAACACGGATTACACAGCAAGTACGAATGCACTGCAGCAAGACAGAGTCAGTGTGCAAGCTTTAAAGTCCTGAATTCCACAGCTGCAGCAGTCAGGGGAAATTAAAATGACTTTTAAGAACACCCCAAGTTTCACAGCACCACTGCTGACATTCCACTTGGCTGTCCCACAGCGTGGCTGGAGTCATGCTCTGTGCTGGACTGGGAATTAACCCGATAAGCATAAGGCATCAATCCTTGCAGCATTCCTGCATCCAAGTAACCCAGACAGCAAGCCAGAGGGGTAAAACCTCCCTAGAACAGGATGTCCAGCTTTTAATCTCCTGAAGTGTAGCTAAGAAACCGCTGCATGGGAAGGAAGTCAAGCCAATCAATCTGAAGACAGCCTGATCCTCTCCAGTTCCCCACCTCAGCCCAACTTGAAAATCTTCATTTTTAGGCACAGTGACACTGAGCAGCCTTGCAGATGATGGACAGAAGGACTACAAACAGCTCCACACTTGCAGCTTGCATCAGCCACACCACTCAGCAATGCAAATTATCTTCCTCAAACTCGAGAGGCTGCAGAGGAAGAAGTCGAGGTGCCTGGTGACAGCAGCTGCTTCCCCTGTGGCAGAAGTATGTGGCAGCTTCCTTACAGAAAGCTCTGCCCTTAAAAACAAAGTTGGAAGAGAAACTACTTCTTCCACCTGTCCGTCGTAGAGAGGATTTCAGATATCATCCTCCAAGAGGAGAGCTCCAACCCAAACTGCCCGATGAACACACTCTCCACACCACCAAACACTTTAAGCATTGATTCCTGCTGCAGCATCCACGACCACCTCAATTTACATTTAATATCAGCTCGTACTTTCCTTGATTTCACAACACACTTAAAATAGAACGAACAGAAAATTCTTTCCTCAAGAGGTTTCAGTTCCCTCTTCTCAAAATTGCGTCACCAACAGATGACAAGGCCAATCCTCGTGTGGCACACTGGGGTCTCCTCTCAGGAGCCATTTCCCCTCAGAACCTTCACTCTCCCCACAAAAGAAAAACACTGAGAGGTCTCCAATAGGAGGAGAAGATCCTGAAGGACCCGTAGCTCTCAGAATTAAAAACATCACAGCACACAATGGCTCGAACGTGCTGCAGCGACCGCGGCTTTTCATTCCGGCCATTGTCCGCTAAGAATAGCCCAGAGCCCCACAGCCACATTGTGTGCTCCTGTCCACCTCCCTGCCAGAGCTATTTAAAGCCTAAAACAGCTTCTCCTTGGATGTTAGCTCTGGCTGGGAAGTCAGAGCCAAGGCAGCCTTGAGATTGTGGATTTTAAAGCTCTGCCCGCTCGCTGTGGGGTGGAGTTTGTGATTAAAAACAACAGGAGAGGAAAACTCGCTGAGAGAAAACACCAGTGCAGGTGTGGAGAGCTGCACAGAACAAGCAGCACAGCCATGAGCCAGCTCCTTCCCAGGATCACACAACATTCAGCTTGGAAAAGACCTCCAGGGTCATCGAGTCCAGGCTGTGACCAATCCCCCCCTGGCACCCAGACCATGAAGTGCCACCTTCCCAACAGGAGCTGGCTATGTTACCTCCAGGCCACCTCCATTTCCAGTCTGGGTAATGTTTTAAAGACAATCCCTGATAGAGATTCAGAGGACAGAGATACACAGTGAACTTATCCTCTCACAATAAATATATCCCAGTTACACTGCTCCAAGTGTGCCTGGACTGAGCCACAATCCAGTGGTTTTCCACTGAATTACCTGAATTTTCCATTGAATTACCTGGCCAGGGGCTGTACAGAGCTCATTCAGGTGCTCCTCTGGCACACTGCTGGAGTTTCAAATAGTGAGGGTCAATTTTCCACTGAATTTCCTGAATTACCTCGAATTACTAAAAATCCACTATCCAGCATCCTTCCTCCACTGACACAGACAACAGGTACTGTGTGATTCACAAAACTACATGGCAAGGTAGCCACAGAAGCTGAAATCAGCAGCCACTCTGCTTTCCAAGAACAAAACAACACCAGCTAACCTCTATCACTTGCAAGGAAATCCAAATATATCAAAACCAGTAGGCACACGCTGGGAATAAATGCCAATGCCCAGGGATGCTGCTCATCTCAGCATGACTTCTTAATTCTTTGTGAATAATACCCCAGTGAAAAAAATAAACCCACGGACTCAGGCTGTCTATAAACATTAATTGTTGTGATTTGTAATTGTCACAGAAATATTAGCCTTTTTAAGAAAAACCATGTTGCTGAAGCCCCAGGAGCCCCATCAGCACCTCAGTGCTCATAAGACAGCTGCAAATCCAAGGCAGGGTTCCTCCTCCTATCTGCAGCTGTGTAGAGCCAGAAAGCTCTCCCAGCTCCAGTTTGGGTCCAGAAGGAGCAGAAAAGTGATTCATCCTCCCACTCTACATCCAGGCTCCCATTTCTCTGCCAGAGCTGCCAGGAGGAGCCCGAGCCCACCACCTTTGGCAGCTTGGAGCACTCCAGCACCGAGGCAGGAGTCACTCCCAGCCCTCCCAACAGTGGGAACATTTGGTGACATTTCCACTGCTACAAACAGGGAATGAATTTGAATCAGGACCTATATAAAAGATGAAGGTTGAGTCATCCACGCTGGCTTCTCGTGCACCAAACTGTGTTTTGCTTCTGCCCCATTTGGTGCATGTGAACAGTGCGTTAAAGAAAATATAATCAAGGAACCTCTTAGCAAACAAAGGGAAAAAATAGCCTCAAAAATGAACTCACTAATGAATTGTCTTCTACTTGCTGCATTCACTGGACTTCTGACTTCATCTACAACAACCCTGCCAACAAGAGAAAACTGAAAATAACCTCTACCCAAATCAAAATGACAGCAATTAAGCCATTAACAAGCGGCTTGGTGAGTTCAAGCCATGAGCCTGGAGTATTAAATGGCATTTTAAGCCTTTCTAGGGAAGAACCACAGCTTGCTGTTATAACTCTCCAAAGGCTTGAATGGATGGTTACAGTACTGATGCTCAAAAAAGCTGCATCTGGCTGAGCATGAGAACTAAAATTAACTCAAAAATAAAATCCCCACTCCAGCAAGTTAATAGTAGGTGTAGAAAAAAACTTAAGGCACCCAGTCTGCAGTATTAGTTTATTTAGAGTAACCACATTATTAACTAATTTGCCATCAGTAATGTAAGCCATCCCCAGTGTCACCACTAGCACAGAACTCCCAGTCTGCAGAAAAGGCTGGGATGAACAGCCTGACCTCAAACCAAGCCCTGGCACGTAGGAAATGAAATCACCACGGAACCAGGCACTCCCTGAAATTTCAGGTCCAGCCTAATTACTGCCAGGGCAAAGCAGATTTCTCTTCGCTCCTGACACACTTTTCCCCTTCCTCCAACACATCTGATTGCTCTGCAGCATTTTCCTTGTGTGTTCCACTCCCAGACAGCAACAAAAGCCAGGCATGAACACCTTCAGCTGGGTGAACAGCAAAGGTTGGCTTCAACACCGAGGGCTCCTCACAGATGTAGGGAAGTGGCAACATGATCCCAGTAAAGGAGGTGGCAAAATGAGCATCCTTCACATTCTCACCTGGCCTTTCTTCTTGGCAGCTTGAAAGATTTCAAGATTTTAAAATACCAATTCGACATCCAGGGCTGGCAAACCACTATCTCTGCCAGCACTGAAGTTCACACAAGCCTTCCACTCCTAAAAATAAAACTTAAAGAAAACAGCCATTCAAACTCAATCCCAGTGGAGCAAAAAGAACTTTGGGAGAATCATAAAAAACTGTCACTTAAAAATAGCAAACCTGATTGTTTTTGTTGGGAGATTTCAGGGGAGTGTTTATTTCCTTCTTAATCCCCAAAACAGCAGGAATCAGAGAGAGGAAAAAAGCGAAGGGAGGAAGGAATCAAAGGAAGGGATAACTGCAGACACATTTCAGTTTCCTGACAATCTGATTCCAGACTGTACAAAGTTCTGACTCATTCCTGGAGTTGTTTTTGATTGTTCTTTGTAGTTAAGTTTTATTTGAGGGATGAGTTGCATCCCCCTCTCCCTGCATCCTGCTGATCCAAGGAGCACCCTTGGCTGGACAGTCACCTCATTCAACATCACCCTGGGACTTGTCCCTCCATCCCCTCCAAAAAACCCAAGAGGAACAACAACAACAACAAAAAAAAAATCACAAAGCAAAAGCACTCTGCAGTTATTTCCTCCATCCAAGTAATTTTCTTGAAGAGGCACATCCTGTCCAGCCACGCAGACTGCACTGCCAGACAAAAAACAAGATATAAAAAAGTTCAGTGTTCTCTCAACATGTTTCAAGATGTGTAACTGAATCCCATAAATCTCACCAGAGACCTTGATTTAGGTCATTTTGAGTAATTCACTACCATTTAATCTCCTCACCTACTTTCGGGCTGCTTGGAACACAATGGCTGAGCAAGATGTGCTGAAAGCCCCAATTCAGGGACCCAGAGAACACAGACTCCCAAAAAAAGATCTGGATCAAGGGCAGGAGGATCCCTGTCCTCAGCCAAGGCAAAAAACCAGCTCCCACAAAGCTCTGACACCATCACACCAGAAGAAAGGCTGATTTCAACTTGATGCTCTTTCAATGATCATAAATAATCTCTTCAAAATAAAAATTGATTTAATTTTAAAAGAAAAAAAGCAAATTTTTATTGCATGCATCTCATAATACGCATGCAGTTATACCCAAAAATAATTTGATTATTTAGCTTTAAGGTAGCTGAAAAAAATGCTTATAACATTTAAAATGTCCTACAGGAAATTTCAGAATCAGAATTCTCCAAAAGACAGCCCTGGCTTTTGAGTTTCTTGGGTTTTTCAGACATTAAAGATGCAAGAGTTCTGAATTATAATTATTATATATTATGTATAAATTCCCTCATTTACACTAAGAGGAAAGGGAGACCAAAATCTAAGCAGAGATGTTAAGTGAAATCTGGAAAGTAATGCAGTAGTAAAATATAAACTTCAAGAAATCTGTGATACAGCTGACGAGCTCTTTCAGTCTATTGAAAAGAACACTGTGTTTGGGCTACTTCAAACCAACCCAGATAAATAAGTACTTCATAGGCTGATTGATAAAAACACAAACCCAAAAGTGCTTTCCTACCATCTGATAAAACCCATTCTCTGTAAGAGAAATGAGGACTTGTGCTCTAAAAAAAGCAAATGGTCAACAGGTTTTGGTGTTACTGCCATAAGCAGGAGCAGTGAGACTTCAGGGGGATCTTTGCTTTATTAACAAAATCAGCTTTTAGAGAGGCACATGACAAGAAGAAATGAAAGAAAGTAGGTGGAAGGAAAAGGAACCTGTTTTCCTTGTACTTCTCAGAGCTGGATTTGTTCTTCCTATCACTGTCAAAGACTCAAAGTCATCTGCAAACACAGCACAACCTCCCCACAAGACAGCCCAGGCAGGGCTGGCTGGATGCTGATGGCTTTCATTAAAAAAAAAAAAAAAAATCTACTTACTCTTCCCATCCTCTACACACACCTTTCCATGCAAGATCTCAAAGCAACCTCCTCCTTGCAAGGAGAGGCATCAATCTTTTGGGACTGATAAATGTGTTTAAACAGTCAACATATAAATAACTTCTTACAGTGAGGACCACAGCGAGCCTTCGCCAAGATGCAGAATCCTCAAATTAAAGGTAACAGCAAATTAGCAGCACTTTCATCCCAACCATAGCAGCTGGTGGAGCTGCTCTGGGTTTGGGAGAGGGTGGGGTGCAATGGGAACTATTTGCATGAAGCCTAATCTTAAAACCACTGCAAACGATGTGAGGGAGCTGGAAAAGGCAACAGAGCTGGGAGAAAATGATAGCTGCTCCTCCAGCTCCCAGCCAGTGTTTATTGTGGAATTCACGAGTTGCAGATGCTGTGCTCTGGAGGAACCTCCAGCAGCACAAAACCAAAATCAGTTCTCGCCCCTCCATATGGGATATTGGATATTGTGGCATTTCCCAAACCTCTGTATAGGTTTGTCTTGCTCCTCCCCAAAATGCTGATGGAGCCTAGGGTCTGGGTCCAGTTCTGAGCCTCTCACTTCAGGAAGGACATGAAAATCAGAGTCAGGAGCAGCCAAGCAGCAAATGGATAAATCACAGCAAGAATGCCCAACTGTTCCAGGGTGTTTACCAGAAAATAGCTTGGAGTTCCAGAACAAAATGAAACAAAAACCCCCAACAAAACCAAACCAAAACACTTCCTTCGCTGCCAAAAGCTGTCACTGCTTTCAAGACATAAAAGAAAGCTCTACCTGTAGGGATTTTCCAGAGGGGCCAGTGCCAGAATTTCATCCCGATTTAAATCTGAAACCAAACTGCTATCTGAATTTCTACAGATGGGTTTGGTGGGGAGCATTTTTAGCCACGATTTTCAGGGAGAACATGTGAAAAGTGGAAATTAATGCAAGGATGCAAGGAGCCCTTCCCAGCTATATTCTATGAAGTTCATTGTGATGGGGGAAATAATTTGACATAAAGCCTAAATTAAGATTAATTCCTTAAGTATGGAGACAATGGTTATAAATGCATTTGGCATTAGGCAACTGGCCTAAATAAAAGGACTTCTCTTACACTTTTGTGTAAATTAATTTATCACTACAGTCAAAAATTAATCATATAATGGAAGGTAAAACCCGCATATGGATTGATAAAAGTTCAAACCAACCTCAGAGCAAACACAGGCAATCTGGATGGCATAAGGAGGGAGAAAAGACAATTTAGCAACCACCAACGAGCCTTCACACACACAGGAAATAAAATCAACACTTGAGGGGTCAGAAGTTGGCTCCAAGGGGTGCTCAGCCCAAGTTCTGAGGTTATCCAGCAACCCTGGTCAGCAGGGCTGAAATCTTTGCCAACACAAGTTCCCTGCTAAGGAACCTCGCACATTTAGTGTAGACAAAATTACAAAATTTTGCCTTGCAAATAACCAGAAACCAATAATGTCACAGCTCTGATGAACCTGGCAGAGCTCAGACTATTTAAGCCACCCCCAGCCTGTCTATGGGTGCTGTCCATCCTCCCTCTTCCCTTTTTTTTTTCATTTCTACGGCACAACTCACAAAGGCAAAAAACCAAAAAAAACAAAAAAAAAAAAACAAAAAACAAAAAAAACAGA
>VZUI01058056.1:0-17144 GCA_013401135.1 Cettia cetti
AGCAGCAGAGATCCCCTGCAGGGAGGATGGGTCCTGGAAGGGAGAAAGAACCTGCCCCAGCTGCTGGAACAGCTGCCCATGGACAGCAGATATCCCCTGCAGGGAGGATGGGTCCTGGAAGGGATAAAGAACCTGCCCCAGCTGCTGGAAGGCTGGCAGTAGATTCCAGGCTGCTGTTACATCCTGCATTGCAGCCCCAGACACCAGGCCAACCAGCAGTGGTGCTGAGCCTTTCCCCCCTCCCCACGTGCACGTCCCTGTCACTGTCCCCTCGATCACATAGGCAGCACCACTGATGAGTTTTGTTCCTCTGCTCACCTGAACAAACCTTTCAGCAACAACACAACGTCATCCCATTATTCTACTCCTGAATCCTCCAACATCCACTGCCTGTGGTGCTGCTCTGGCAGGAGATGAGCCTGGGCCCCCAGCCCTGCCTGTTTTACACACAGCTCCCCACTGCACAACGTGACATCAACAAAGTGGGCACCTAAATAAAGCAGATCAGCATTAATTCAGCATGAAGGGCTCCACAGTCCTGCCAGGTACTGAGATGTTATTGTAAATATTGCTGGGTTCACTGCCTGTGGACCTGAGCAGTGCAGATGTACCACAGTGTGCTTTTAGAAAGCACTGGGATCACAAAAACTCACTTCTCATAACCATCTGACTATGATTAATTGTAACAATACAACTTATTAATTAAACTTGGGAAGCAGCATAATGGGAACGAGCGTTCTCAATTCACTTGAATGAGTTTCAGCATTTATTCTGCAGCTCTTTTAATGAGATGCTGAAATCATCTGCGTATCAATCTATTCATTACCAGATGAGACGAATGCAACAATCCTAAGTATTCATGAAAATATCTTCATTAGAAAAATCATATAATTAACCTGGAGTGTTCTCTAAATGAAGCACCTCGAATGTTACATATTTTCTTTCATAATTGCAATTTGAGGATATTAGTTTCTCATTCTCCCTGATTATATTTAATGTAAAAATAGCATTCAGCATGATTTTAACTCTTTTGCACAAAAGAATGAACTTCAGGGAAATGCAAGCAACGGGGGCATTGTTCCCTGTGGTTTTTGCTTTATTTGCTGTTAATGTCCATTATTAAAGGCTGTATTTTAGCAAGAATTGTTCTGGTTGTGGGTCCCATCTTTGTGCTGGAGTCTGTCTGCAGCTCTGCTCGTGCCGCTGTCACTTGATAAGTTTATCAGTTAATCACACTTCCCTGCCTTCCCCTCATCTCCAAATCTTTCAATTAAAATGTACAAATTATCTCCATTCTGAAATTTGCACAAAAGTGCCACGCACTGACTCAAAGTCTGTGTCAGCTTTTAAGAGCCTTGTTTTTGAGGAAGCATCCTTTGCTCTAGTTGAAAATTCTGAATGTTTCACACTAAAGGGGGACTGCAGCTTCACCTGAAATAGTGAATTTTGCACAGCAGCCCTTGCCCCTCTTTTCCTCTCCAGCCAGCAGTGACACCACACAAAGTCCCTGCAGAGTCCTTGGTGTGAAGCATTTCTGGGGCTTTAATCAGCAATCCTTGCCAGCTGGGATATCCATGGCTTGTCTGGTGACAGAGAATTTCACAGAAATACTCGTAGGGACCCTAAAACTGCTGCATGGTCTGTTCTCCTCCTCCTTCAAGCACCTTCTGTCTCTCTGGGGTGTGTGCACTTCCCCTCCTGCTTCAGTGTGCAGCATTCCTGACTTATTTTGAGGGCAAGGGGATAACCATGAAAAAAATGATATTTAAAAGGGAACTAAACGAGACCCCACAAAAAAAAAAAAAAAAAAAAAATAGGGAGGTAAAAAAATCCCAAACAAACTGCCTGAAGAAATTTTCATTAACTACTGCAAGTTGTTGTTAGCATTCCAAGGTGTCCCGGCTGGGAAATACATGGGGTGCAGCACACAAGGAGTTAACAGTAGGAAATTTTTTGTTTCCTAGAGGGAGCTGTGAACATGACTTCAAACAAATCTGTGCCCAGCTGTAACAAGTGCCTGAATATTTCTACTGTACCTGCTGGATGATTGTGATCTCTGTTTAAACAAAAGATTTCTTCTTTTTGATCCCTCTATTTATCCTCCTTTCAATGAAGGATTTTCTCTCATTTAATTAGAAGCTGCTCTCTAAGAAATTATTGGGACACCACAGCTTAACATTATAACTTTGAGCAATGATAACAAACTCCCTCAAGGAAACTGACTGAAATGCACTTCTTAAAATACATGTTGTCATCAATCATTATCATCAACAGGTGAATTTCTCGTGTTTTGGTGTCATTTTTTAATCTAATACAACATATTATCTCTTTCCTCTTTCTTTAGTAAGGAAAAAAGATTTATGAATTCGCTGTCTCTTTGTTCCTCTCACAACTTTGGATTCTCTTAGCTATTTTCAGTGAAACTTGATACAGTGGCATCAAAGAGCTTTTCTGTTAATACTTCTGCAGAAGGAGGCAGCTGGGCAGGGAGAAGAAAACCAGCCTGGTCTGGTGGGAGGGGATTGGAGTGAGATGATTTTTAATGTCCCTTCCCACCCAGCCCATCCTGGGATGATTCTGTGGTGTTTTTGTGACCAGACAGCAGCAAATCTGCACAAGGCCATGGAGGTGATGGAGATTTATCAAGGCTCATGAAGGAACAATCCCTGTGGGTAACAAGATAAAGAGCATTTTTATGCAGATATATTTCTACTACTGTTGCCTCTGTAGAGGAATCCTACACTGTCTTGCCAAATTGGTGTCTGCTATTGCTATGTGTTTTGAACTTGTCTCTGAAATATTCCAGTTTCCTCACTTTGGTCATTTCTGCCTTTCCCTGAGTTTGAAACTGTCCTTTGTGCAACTCCTGTGTGGAGTCAGGGGAAGTTTGCTTCTGATTTTGGTGGGCAGAGAGACCTGAGGACAGTGAGGATTTACAGAATTCCAATTCTGTCATGCATCAGGGCTATGTGGAGCCCAGCCCACCAAGGGAATGTAGAAAGACAAAGCAAGAGATGATGAAAAGCAAATCCTGTTCAGGTACTGCAGCTCCACAGGAAGCAGGATTTAAGTCTTAATGTTCTATCAGACAATTAAATCCAAACCTTGTGAAATCTAAATGTACTTACAGAAGGTTACTGATCATCCTGATAAAAAGCTTTTTGTGGAAACTGCAGAAGGTGAAGACTTGCTGGGAAAGTTCCTGTTTAAAGATCTGAAATCCTTGGGGACATTGGCATCTCAAAACCCAGAGTCCTTCAGCTTTACAGGGCGTCAGCAAGCTGAGAAATCCAGAAGCAATTCAGCAACTTATTTCCACCTGAGGAAGGGAGGAAAAAATAAGGTTTTACAGTTGCCATTCACTTTTGTGGAGTTGATCAGCTGCTTCCCAGAAACAACCTCAGAGCAACCTCAGTCATCATTTTCCCTTCATGCCCAGGGGCTGGAATTCTGCTCCAGTACAACCCACAGGCACAGACCACACTGCCTTGTTTTATCCTCTTGATGGAGCACACAGAGCTTCGTTGTCTCGCTGCCTCTGGAGGGATTTCTCTCTGCTGGCCACAAAGAAATGACTTTGCAAGCAGTGGTTTTATCTCCACCCCGCTGCCTCTCGTTTTCTGTGGCTCCAGGATTTCTCCTGCTTGGATTCTGTAAGGTTTTTCCTACCATGCTCTGCTGGCTTGGACACTTTCCCCACTCCAAATACTGAGTCTAAAAAAAAAAAAAACCAAAAAACCCCTGCAAGCCACTGATTTGATATTGTGAAATTTGTTGTGTTTAATGAGTTTTCTCCAAGAGGGGGTTATTGAAAGCTTTCTGCCTCTTGGTTTTCCTGCAACACCATGGAGTTCAAATGCTGCAATCAGAGAGAAGCTTTTTATTTTCAGGGCTATAGGGGGAGCATTCTGAGTAGCCTTAATCACATACATAAAGGTTTTTTAGTATTTCTTTTGTGTGGTGTTTTATGTGTCAGCCGCTGTAGTCAGACCCATTTCTGAGATTCGAGATGGATCACATCGCAGAGCTGAGATGAGAAATTTACATCTTTATGGAAGATGTAAAGAGAACCTGGAATATAAGAAAATGGGGCATTTTATTAAATGATGCATTAATGAGGCTTTTTATTTTCAGCATAGCACCTGTGTATACTGCCAGCCTGGAGTCCATGGGTGTAGCATTCCCATACTGAGTACAAGGCTTGTTCCTGCTCTTGTTACAGCCTGATTATTCTGGTGTAAATGCACCACTGCAGGTAGATTATTTTTTTTTTTATTTATTATTGTAGAATGGCCATCTGTGTTTTTAAAGTCCTGATGAGGCTCTGAAAAGCCAAGCAGCATCAACTGCTTACAATAGCCCAATTTTGATAACTTTAGAATCAGAGCATTCAAAAATAATCTCCAGCAATAAGTGAAACTAGATTGTGTGGTGAGATGGGAGGCTTGTGTGCTGATTGGCTCTGTGTGCTCTCCTCAAGCATCTTTTTCCCTCCGCTTGCCAAATTTAGGTATTAGATAAAAGATTTTAAAATTGTGCCCTAGGCTCCACTTTGGTGGTCTTAATTATTTACTGCCTCCTTGCACACAGCCTTCCCCACTTAAGTAATTGCACTAACAAATGACAGTATTAAAGTGTCTGTCTAAACAATTCGTAGGTGCAGCCTGATATTTAGATGCTTAAAGTGCTGCTCTGAAATCCACAGTTTATTGTGCATGCAAAATTACACTTGGAAAAGAGGAGTGCTCCTGAAAAATCAGGGTCATTTGTGCAAATATATCCAGTGGTTGGAACCAGGGTAACTTGCATAATTATAGAGAAATGCTCTGCTGGAACCCAGGCTAACTTCACCGGGGTCTGTGATACCTGTCAGGTGGAATAAGATGCATTATAGCCTTTGCCTTTTAAAAAATACACCCCTAAGTGATGCCTTGTCTTGATTCTGCCTCTTTCCTGGGATTCAGTGTTGCCTGCAGACATTAATTTTACACTGGGCACTGCTATTTCATCTCATTACTTTCATTTCTGGGAAGCACTTGAGGTACTAACCCAGCTGAGAGGAATAAAGGGCCTTGTCCAGGGTGACATGCACAGTCAGCGACAAACTCAGGCAAGGAACATGGACTTTTATTTTTACTCAATTACTCCTTTGGAAAAATGGGTCTTTATCCCGTGTCCATGTCCAGGATCACATCCAGCACTGCAGCAAGGTGTGAAGTCTCTGCTGGGTGCTCTAAAAAGGGAAGGGTGGAATCCTTCAACCAACTCCACCTGTCCTCAGATCTGAGGTGTCCTCAGATGTCTTCTTTGAGCTGGGTCTGGAAAATGGAAGAGAGTCCAGAAGGTGAAGATTCCATGGCCAAGGAGTGCCTGATTGCTCCCTGGGAGCCCCCCTGCATCTCTGGGGGCACTGGGGATGGGTGGCTCAGGCCCCACACCCAGATCAGCTCCGTGGAGTGATAAATTGACTCACCCTGAACACAGAACACAGAATAGAGAACACAGAATACAGAATACAGAACACAGAACACAGAATACAGAACACAGAACACAGAATACAGAACACAGAATGACTATTGAGGGAATTCCAGGCATGGAAAATTCTCCAAACCTTGTGCATGCAGGCCCAAACACAGAAATTAATACAGTGTTTGAACTGAGACCTTGGGAAAGGCTTCCAGATTTAGAGACCATAAGCAAGAATGTGAGTTTGCAGTTTAAGCAGAGACATGGTAAGATAGGTGGTGGAAAGTTTAAAAATTTAAGATAGAGACATAGTTATAAAGGTAATAAGAAGTTTTAAGGTGTAGTACAGTAAGTTTGTGTGTCATTAGATGATTGGTCAAGAGAGTCTTCACTGCAGCAAAAATGTATAAGGCAAATTAATTAGCGATTGGTGTGAAAATAGAAACATTCTTTGTGGCAGTAGTCTATTGGCTAATAAACCTTTAAAACCCCTTGTAACTGGGGTCTTGTGACCACTGACCACAGATTTCTGACTTATGAGGTGAGGACGTTTTCACCCTTGATGAGACTGTAGAAGAAGAGCAATAAATCACGCTGTAGGACATCTCTCCGTGGCCCCATCCCTCATAACATCCCAACAGGCTGGGCTGGAAGAGACCTCCAAGGTCATCGAGTCCAACCCATGCCCTAACACCTCGACTAGACTGACTAGACACAACCCAGGTCTTCCTCTTTGTAAAGTCAGTGGTGAAATGAGTAAATTAATCATGCCAGCATTTAAGGCAGAATTCAGCTCCACTGAGCTTCCAAATAACTCAGTTTCATCACACCTGCTGGGAATGCTTGGCAGCCTCCTCGGGGGTGTCCCCTGAAGGAAGGGCAGAGCCCTCAGTGCCTCTCCTTCTGTAAAGGCAGGGAGGACTCAGGGCAGGCTCCTGTAGTGGCACAAGGACAGAGCTGGGGCTGGTGTCCTGCATTCCTGCTGGGAGTTTGTGCCCTTCCCTTGGAGAGGCCTCTGCAGGTGGGAGGTAGGGCTGTCCATGCTGAAATGAGCACAAACACAGCATGAAGTAGTGAGGACTTGTATTTTGGGGAAGAGGGGGGGATAACTGTAGCAGAAATCGTGGAGATTTAGCTTTAAATTGAAGTATTTTGATACAGATCCATGAGTAAGTGAGGGGACAGTATAGAAAAGGGGTGAAAATCGAGCAAGAGCTGTTTTTCCATCTGATTTGGTATTCTGAACAGTGGTAGCTGATGTTTGAAAACATTTGCATTGCATCTGTCCTTAATGTTCACAGTGAGATAACAGAAGCAGAGGGATCTGATCAAAGCACAGCCCTGCGCCTCCCATTCTGAAAGCAGCAAATTATGCCAGGAAAAAAAAAAAAAAAAAAAAAAAAGAATGCTCAGACATGTGTATAGAAGCAAATTTACAGAAGATATGTGATGGCTGGGAGGAGAGAGTGCAGAGGAAAGAGGTAGAAATGGGAACTCTGGGTTTCAGCTTTCTGGTCAGGTTGGGTGGCACACACTCTCTTTGCACTTGAAGTCCAACAGAGGAAATGTTTGTCCATCTCTTGCAGGTGAGAGATGCCTGTAAACAAATCAGAGAGGGGAAAGGAAGAGGGGAAGAGAGGACATGTTCCTGCATTTAGAGAGGGATATCACCAGGCCAGGCTGTGTGTGTTTACAGCCCTGTAGGGAGGCAGAGATGACAGGCAGGTGATTGTGATCTGTGATTCCCTTTCCCAGCCAGTCCATCTTGTACTTCTGTACAACTTCTCTGAGGATTTCTGGGTAAAGAAATGGAGAAAAGATCAGTGCAGTTCTAAATTCATATCTTATATGAATTATAGTCTAAACTATATTGACATTTTTAATATAGATGGGGGTTTCATGCTGGGTATTTCCTATGTGGTCTTTCTCTTTCAGGGCAAATGCCAAATTACACAACAAAGTTCAAAGATGTAGCAGTTTGGTGTTTTGGCATCATGAGTTTGGCAACAGATTTAATTTGTTTCACAACACCGTGGATAAAAGACAAAATTCAAAGAATAATTCAAAGAATTCAAAGTTAGTGAAAATAAAACTTATTAATGAGGGAAGTGTCCTTGCTGAGAGCAGAAATTTGCTTTGTCTGTGGAAGGCACTCCTTTTCCTGAGCTTGCCAGTGCTGTAGGAGCTGCAGGGCTGAGTGAAAGAAGATGACACCACCCGAGGCACTTAAATGTTGTCTTTCCAGGCTGTTGAAGCTGAGATAGATTAGACTGATCCCAAGAATAAAGCACTGCATGGGGAGCCAAGGGGCATCACTTCAATTCCCAGCCCTGAGACAGTTTTGTGCAACTGTCTCAGGCAAATCACTTCATGTCTGTGTCTATTTTCCCCTCTGTAGATTTGCAGGAGTGCTTTTCCATCTTATTGTGGTGCTGGTTTGATTGCTGGAGATCTTAACAGGAGCAGGGAAAAGTATACAGTATAGGAAACTTATTTTAAGAAATGTCACTTCATCAATAAGGGCCACGAGGAAATATTGTGGCCTCAGGGGATTTCTGATGGAAGAACTGTGCTTTATTCCCCAGAATTTTTAGAATAATGTTGACAAGTTTGAAACTGAAAGGTGCAACTTAACTGAAATCAAAGGAGCTCTCCCAAGGACTGATTTATTCAAATTGTTTGAAAAATGAGACACTTGTGGAGTGGTGACTGAGAGATTAGGAAATATTGTGAAAATCAGATCCCAGGCACAGAGCACAGGACTCCTGAAATGCTGTTTCATCTGGCTGAGAGCAGAGGGGAGACCTTCACCTGATTCCTGAGGGGTGAAAGCCTGAGGTTGGGTGGCAGCAATGGGAGCTGGGGTTGAGAGGATGCCAGCCCTGAGGGTGATGTGGGATTGTCCTGTGGTGAAAAACCAAAACTCCTGAAACACTACACGACATCTGCTCCCTTTTTCTGCCTTTTGCTTTGCCCGAAGATTCCCAAATCTAACAATTTAAATTTCCAAATTTTAATTTGGGTTTTAATAAAAAATAAATTTTTTTTTATTTTAATAAAAATATTTTTTTATTTTAATAAAAACAAAAAAATTATTTTTTATTAAAATAGGAGGGGGGCAGGGGAAACAACCAATGCTTCCAAACATTCCACTTCTGGCTCAGCCTCACCTTCTGAAATGCTGTCAGCCTGGTTTGTGTCCCTCCCATGGCCCCTCTCTGTCTCCAGGCAGGGAGTGTGTGCTGCAGGTGAAATTCCCTTTGGCAGAGCTCCCAGTGAGTTAAGGGGTTAAAAAGTTAAGATTTTAGCTGGAAGGATAGAAGCAATTTATATTGATTAAGAGTTTAGAGTAGAAGCAATGTAGGATAGTTAATAATTGCCAGTGGAGTTACTTAGAGCAAGATCATACCTCACTTGTTTGACTTGGTTGTGTTTGTAGGGGACAAGAAAGACGAGTCATTGTGAAGGTGAAGAAACCACAGCTGCACCTGGGCCCCAAAAGCAGCCAGAAGCAGGCAGGAGAGCTTGGACCAAGGGACCAGAGGCTGCCAAAAAGACAAAGGGGAAAAGTTTTACTTTGAGGGGTCGCTTCTGACTTCATCTTTCAAGACCACTGACCCATTTCCAAACCCAATTTGAGCAAAGGACTGGCAGGTGTGAAAGGACTTTGAGCTCATTTTAACACAAAGCAGGGGTGGGCGGGGTCAGGTGATAAATATGTATGAGCACATGAGATAATTGGGTGGATATGTAAGAATTTGTAGATAAATAGAGAGCCACAGCTTTGTGATTTTCACACACGTCTTTGGGAGGCGACTCCCCATGTGCTGAAATTAAACATTTAATAACTTTCTAACTTTAACCAGTTGGAGAGTCTCTGTCCTTGCTTCACTTGCCTCACCAGGGAGGTTTAACAAGGCTCCTGGAGCTGAGGGCATGGCAGAGCTGGCTGCTGTGACAGCAATTTATAAGCTGTGAACAGAAGGCTGTGCTGATCATATCGATTCTGAAACCTACCACCAAGGCTGCTGCTCATTGACATTCTTGTTGGCAGCGTGTCGTGGAAGCTCCATCCATGTTAAAAGTCAGATGAATTCATACCAGACTTGTCAGATGTGGAGTTGATCTGCACTCCCATCCAGGCTCTGCAGGCTTCAGTGGGATCAGCACGAAGCTGCCCTGTGTCCTGGGCATGTCGGGCTTTCCTTGAGTTGGTTTTTACTCTAACCTGCATGGAATCATCCCAAATATTCTTTTTCTTGCCTGGAAGGGCGGTCACAGCATCCCACCAGCAGTTTCTGAACATGCATTTCCCCAGGCTCACATTTGTGAGCTCCAGGCTGGTTCCCAGAATGAAATGGGGACAGAACCTCTGGGCTGGGGACAGCTGCAGCTCCTGGGGTGGCACTGCCTGGCTTGGCAAAGTAGGGCAGGGCTCTGGCTGCCGTGCTGCCCCAAACTGCCAGCAAAGGCAGGAAATTAAATGAAATCCAAACTCTCTGTGAAAACCTGGTGGGGCTGGCACTCTCCCTCGTCTCCCTGCAATAAGGAAAGTCTTTAACTTTTTTAATTGCTTCCATTTTTTTTCTCCTTGATGGTGACATTTCTTCCCCAAGTGGCTCCAATGGTGGTTCATTTATCTTTTTTTTTTTTTCCTTTCCCAAGCCCATGTGACTTTGTTTTCTTTAATTTTATTTAATTGATTATAACTAATTGACTCTGGCTTCAGGGAATAGAGGTTTCTGAGCCTGGTCTTAATTCATTTTGGTGAAGTCTTTTTCTTCCAGTCTAGGCCTGAACTACAAGGTTATACTTTTAATAATAATTTTTAAAAGTGCTGGATGGAGAGATGCCTTACCACAGCCTCAGAATGTGGCCTTGGAAGGCACTGGAAACTTACCTTAATATCCATTAACTCCTCTGTCTGCTTTTAATTTCACCATGCTTTGGATGCAAGCACAGCCAGGTCTCCTGTGAGTCATGCTTTTAGATTTTATCTACTAAAACATTTCTTTCTTTTCTGGAGCGTGCATATGTTGCATTGAAATCTAGGAACAAGCCACAGTCTCTTACTCCAAGGCTTCATCTTCAGCACAATAGCAGTTTTGCTCTTTTAAAAGGGAAGGAAAACAGGTTTCCTTGGCAGTGAAAATAATTTCAGTTCAATCTCTGCCATGTGGATAATTATATTTATTTTCTTATGTAAAATACTTGGAGATCCTCGAGAGAAAATATTGTTTATTTAAGAGATGCATTTAAAAAACACTGGGGTGGGGGTTTTTTTGCAATATGATGATACCAGAGCATCCCAGGAAAAACTTGTGGTGGCAGGGAATTTCTGGATGATGATACCAGAGCATCCCAGGAAAAATTTGTGGTGGCAGGGAATTTCTGGATGTGCTCTTCTTACTTGGATCACTTCCCCTCCCCACACAATCTCTGCCACATTTTCTGCTCTGGGTTTTAGAGGGCTCCAAGCCATCCCTTGATGCTGAACAGATCTTGATGGAGCTGCCTGCAAATCTGTTTATTATTTTTGCTGTTCAGTGGTTTGTGTGCACGAACCCAAAGGGGTGAGGGGCATTTCTCAGAGGCAGAGCCCCGTTCCCATCCCGTGCCTCCTGTGCTCCCCTCTCTGCTGCTGGTGATCATCACAGCATCCTCTGCAGGTCAGGAACAAACTGTGCAGGAGCCCTTGCTACACCCTGAAAGCCAAGGGAATCTTAATTCTATTTTATTTTGATTTATTTTTTTTTCCAGGCGCTGTGCTTTGCCCAAGAGCACCATCTTCTGGCTCTGCACCTGTGGGAGCTGAGCTGAGTTCTGCTGCGAGGGGAAGTTAAAGCTGGCACAGCTGTGCCTGGTGGGACCTTGGCTGTCATTCCCCGTTTAAAAATGCCAGAGCTCTCTCTGAACCATTTGCACTCGCTTTGGCCTGGCCTCCTGATCTCCTCAGTGGTGGCAGAGCTGGGGAGTGTCTTCAGAAATCCTTGCAATTCTTGGCTGACTTTGGACACTTCTCTGCATGGTCCTGCTGTTCCTGATGTCCCACTTCTGGGCTCTTATGTGGTTGCTCTGTCTTAATTTTATTCCTCAGAGCTGCTTTCTGACCACTAAAATCAGTTTATCTTGACCAGAAACACTCTGAACACCTCAAGAAGAATTTCTCTTAAGAGCTCATTTTGATCCCATATGAGATTATATCACTGATGTAAGATTTGTGAGAGATTTTTGGATGGAATTGATGCTGGTTCAGGTCAAGAGAAACATTTTTAAAAGCCTGTCTTTAAAAACTGAATGCCTGTGGGCATTACTTCCAGAAGAATCTCTTGAATCAATGCCTCTGTCACAACAAAACCAGGTGGGAACATTAAATGTGAGAAAGGCTCAATTAACAATCAGGTCAGGATAAAATTTAAATTAATTTCAGCTCATAGATGCACTCCTTTCACAGGCAACAATTTAAACTTTTTTTTTCTATTGTTCCATTACAATGTGAAAGATTAAACCACAACTGGAAAGAAGTTCATCACAAAACTCCTATCTTTTTTTTTGGTGTCCTGAGATCTATCAAATATATCCCAGCCATGTGTTCTAATAAAAAAAAAAAATAAATAAACCCAACAAGCCCCTGCAGTGAAATGTGCTGGGTGGAGATGCTTTGCACTGTTTTGCTGTTTTATAAGTCATTGAAACCAGGGGAAATTTCACTTCCTGGGAGAAACTTTGGCATTGCAAGGCTGGTTAAGCATGGAAGAGATTTCCTTGGGCGTGGGGACTCCTTCCCCTTAGAGAACAGATTAGAGAAACGTCTGTCAAGAGTGGTTTGTGTAGCTGAGGCTGCCTGGGGCAGGGAGATGGACTGAGTGAGCTTTGAGGCTCCTGGCAGCCCAATTTTGATGATTAATCCTCACACACTCCGTGCTGCACTGATCTGGGCCAGGATGTGAGCACTGGGCTGCTCCTGCACAGCCAGCTGAGCATCACTCAGGGATTTTGCTCCAAGTGCCTGCACTGCAGAGCTGGTCCTGACCTGGCTGAACTCCCAGGATGATCCCTGGCATCACTGGATGGTGCTGACTCTGACAGAGGCAGGAGGATGCCCCTGTTTCAGATTTGGGGTAGATTCTGCTAAATTCAGCTACAAGACCCTGCTGCTGTGTCAAAACGTTGCTCAGCTCGTGCTCATGCCAGTGGAATCTTTATTCCTGCCAGTGGAATCTTTATTCACCCCGTGTTCCTGTTCCCAGCACAGACACTGCACCTTGTCCCAGCAAGGCTAAATAAGACTGAGCTTTCCAGGGCACGTGTCTCCTTAGGTAAAACTGGAGAATTTAGCATGGCAGGCCCTCGGGGTGGCTTTCTGGAAGACTTTGGGCACTGTTACAAGCACATTTCATTGCATGGGAGGAGATAAAATGGAGAATTCCTTTTGGAAACTCTTGGAGACCTCCAGCGCTGCAGTTATCACTCCCTATCTCTCTGACTGACACAGCTGCAGAGACAGAATTACAAGATTCTTATCACATGAACCTCATTAGAAAATGCCCACTGAAGCCTTTTCAAAGAGACTTTTTTCAAAGCTTCCATCTTCCTTTTCCTAAAAATGCATCCACCACATTTCTGAATCAAATCAATGAGAATGTAATAGAGCCATCCTTTCTCTCTCTCTCTCTTTTTTTTTTTTTTTTTTTTTTTTTTAGGGTTTTTTTTTTAGGTTTTTTTTTTGTAGTTTCCCTTGAGAAACCAATGTTTCACTACCATGAGCCTGGAAGAATCGTGCTCAAGCTGAACATGGAAAGCACTGTTCAGCAGGACTCTCTTTGGGTTTTACACACTGTAAATGAGGTCATCTATTCAAAAGGGATCCAAATGCTGAGGTGTCTGATATAGGATTTGCATTGTGCTCTTGACAGGCAGTGTTTATGCCCATGTAAAAAAGTTCCTTGCAGATTAAATTTGCAGTAACTGCCACAACCAGCTTCTGGGTCTATTTTTAAGATGCATAATGTGCTGCTCGATATCCTCTGATTGTAGCAGAGATTAGGATTTGATTTGAAGAACGTGTCCGTGTGTGAATGTGCTGCTCGAGTTGCAAATCTATTATTTACAGCAGACACAGGGCTGTTCTTCATTGCCTTTTAAGCCAATCCAGTCTGGTCCCTGTGTGGCAGCTCAGTGTGACACCATCTGGAAGCTCCATGCTGATCCTAGACCTGCGTGAAAGCCACGGGCAGAAGTTTAAAATTGTGATGTTTTGGTTTATTTTAGCAAATATCCTTTTGAGGCATTGAAGCTGCAGGATGAATTTTCCTGCAAAACCCCTTAATTTGCCTCTGCTCACTCATCTCCTACTCAACATGACATGGAAGTGTGAAGAAAAGAAGAGAATTCCAGCTGGCAGCATTTGGGTCTGAAGGTTGAACATCCACCAGCAGGATCTGGGCTGAGATCCCTGGAAGAGCAGCAGCTCAGTTTCATAATGGTTGAAATGTATTTCAGTTTAAAGAGACAGGAGTGACTGTTACTTAAATTCCTACTTGGATCCTAAACATCCCAGACTCCTAGAGATATTTGGAAATAGATTCAGCCTAAACCAGACCCCTGAATTGTGTGAATATTGAGGCTATTTTAGCCCCTTTTGTTTTGTCACCTTGAAATATCTTTCCCTATTCATTTTTCTTCAGGGTGCTAAGGATTTGGAGAGAGATGGAATTACTGGTAAAAGAGAGGAAAAGCAAGGATTGTGCCTGGATGTCACACGGCCTGGAGGCCTCAGGAAATGAAGTTCTGACAGGGAGCAGTTTGTCTGTCTTTGAGGAGCTGTCCCTGGAGGCATGGGTGACCTCTGTCCTTGCAGATCTGCTCCTTCTCTCCGTAATATTTCTAACTGTGCAATTGTATGGCAAAAGTACTTGTGTTCCTCTTGATGAGAGTGTTTACCAGACCAATATTTGTGATGCTTTTAAACCCGAAATTATTTAGTCTTCTAATTTTAGAGCTGTTCCCTTCTCTCTTCCATGCAAACCTGGTGCTGGCAATTGTAAATTGGCTCCAGCTTCAACTCAGAGAATTTAAAACAGTATGAAACTGATTTTTTAAAATAGGGAATTATTCTTCTCCTCTATGTTGCCTTTCATGCAGACATACTCTGCACTGTGGGCAGCAAAAACATCATAGGTTAAAGCTCCTCACAAGCTCCCAGCTTCCACCCAAAGAAAATTTGGGGAAATACAAAAAGGGTCTCATGAAGTAATGGTTTCAATTATGAATTGAAGTCAGCAGACTCATAAAATGGGGAAGTGTTTTACCCTGCACTGGGTTTGGGCTGGGAGTGGAGAGCTCTGGCCATCAATAAAACCTCTCAGTGCAGCTCCGGGCTGTGTCCGTGTGGAGCAGGGAGGGGAACTCACCTGTGGGAGCTGCTGCTGTCAGGATTCACCTGCTCCCCCTCTGGGCAGGACCTGGGGGCACGGGCAGAGAGGTTAAAGGCTGGCTGCAGAATGCCAGACCTCTGCTCTGTGTTTGTCCTTTTGCCAAAACAGATTTCTTGCACGGGAAAGCTCTCAGCTCCTGGTGCTGGAGAAATTTGTCTTCTGTAGTACAGCTGCTCTGGGAGATTCCTCTTCCTCTTGTTTCCTCACCAGTCTCTCTCAGATCTTGTTTTTAATGAGGTTTCTTGCTCCAGAGAGTTTCCACAGAAGGCCATTGGTCTGAACCTCTTCACTCCAGAAGAAACCATGAATAATTCAAGCCCATTAGCATTCATCCACCTCCCACTGAGGCTGTTGCCCAAACGAAATTACTCCTACCCTTTCAACTATTTACTCTTTCCTAACTACCTTTTTCCCCCTCTTCTTTTTCTCTTTTACACTCTACCTCCCTCTCTTGTTGAAAAAACCACCTGTGTGTACCAGCTGCCTCTTCCATGGGGCTGCACAGGGAATGCTGGCTGCTGCTCTGGAGACCTTGCATGACTGAGCCACTGATAAGAAATATCAGTTACTGCCCAGCAGGCCAGCCCTGAACCCTGCTCTGGGTCAGAAGTGGTTTTGGCAAGGGGGATCTCTCAGCAGTGTTGTTCATGCCTCTGGATTGGAAACCTCCCAGCAACAGGGCAGCAGGGAGCAGCTCAGGGACCTTCCCCTCAGAAAGCACTGGCCTCTGTCCACTAAAACAAATATCTCTGGGCAATATTTCTGCCTGTGTTAGCTCCCTCTGCTGTGGGACAAGAACATGTTGTCATGTCCAGCAGGGAAGCTTTGAACTCAGGAGAAGCTGGTAATGGGAGAAACTTTCCTGTTTCTGGCCGGTTTCTGAAGAGGTCATTGTCAATTCTTGCTTTGCTCTGGCATCATTCATTTCTTAGCAGCCTGCAGTGGTAAGAATATGCTAAGCCATGCCTGCGTTTCTGGTGAGGATGTTTCCATTTCTGACCTGGGACACCCCACTGGAGAACCTTTGGCTCTGTTTCTTGTCTTCACCACCCCCCGTGCCCCCCGGTCCACAGCAAACCCGTGCAAAATGCAAACACTTTTTGCTTTTTCCCACTTTCACCTTCCTGTCTCGGTGGTGTTCATGTTCCTGAAACAAACCTTGTGAAGATAAAGCAGGCAGGAAGAGCAGCTTTTGTTAGGGTGGGTCAGGGGGAAGCCAAGCTCTGCCATCCATCCCTGTGGGCAGCGACCTCCTGAGTGACTTTATCCTGCAGGGACCCCAATTAGCAGCACTTTAGTCCCACGGGATTAGCTCCAGGCTGCTAAATTCCTGTCATGTATCCTCTGAAAGGCCAGCCCCAGCCCGTCCTTGCTGGACCGGGTATGAACGGGCACAGGAAAGGTGAACTATTCTGTATTCTATTACTCATCCCCTTGGGCCCTGCAGTCTTTCCCCTGTAAAGCTGAACTTTAAATATGATAGTTATTAAGGCTTGTCCAGGCTTGAGATTTAGCTCATATAAATTCTGACAGGAACAAATGACTCTAAATTGTGACCAAATCTTTCTTTCTCCCCATTCTCTTGCCCTTCCAGGTCTGCTGCTCAAAGAGGAAACTGAATCAGAACAGCTCAGGAAGATAAACAGCTGCTTTAAAACAAAGTTATCCAGATCTCTTCCTAATGTGAGAATTTATTGCAACGTGCCATACTGCAGCTGAAAGCAAGATGTTTGTGACAGATACTTTTCTACTTTAAATTGGCTTTTAAAGCAGGTAGCAAGTGGAGAGGAGTGGAGCATGGCAAACTGCAGGCAGAGCTCAGAGGAGAGGGAGACATCGTGGAATTCAGTTTCTGGGTCAAAGCTCTATCAGATAACACAAGAAAGTGCTGATGGAAAAGCAGGTAGACCAAGACAGATCAGTGAAACGTGGTGGGAAGCAGCTGGATCTGGGAATTGAGGACACCAGGCACGAGGGACTCTGGGAATTTTTTCTGATTGTGCTGTTGAAGCACAGAGCATTTCCCCACTTGCTCTGCCCCACCTTTTCCTTTTCCCCATTCATGTGGTAGTTGCCAAAGAGCAGCAACTGATACCTTAAGTTTTGGCTTTCCTGTATTTCAGGCTCTGTGGTGCCCAGGGTGCAGCTCTGAGCTCACAGGCAGCGTCACTCAGCTCTGCACACAGCAGGGACACAAAACAAATCCTTCTCCTGCTGCACACCAAGGACAACTTTCAGCCC